>QOCX01001501.1:14234-31956 GCA_005959815.1 Sarcophaga bullata | reverse complement strand
ATATTTTTTATTTTTGGGTTCCGAGTCCCTGTTATAGACTCTCTTCGTTTAGATTAAAATTCTATTAAACTTTGGTCTGAAGTGGCAACTAAAACAAAATGTTGCTTACTGCCAAATGGCCACAACGTTCATTGCAATGAACGCTCAAGTGTTGTCAGGAAAACAGTTTCACACACAAAGGACTTTTTTTTTTCTCTTACTCTTTACTTCTCGTTGTTTTTATAATTTTTGTATTTACTAACTACAACCTGGTTTTTTTCTGTGTTTTGGCTCTTCAGGAGAAACCTTTGAAGAAGCTCTTGCAATCGACCGGCGGGCATGTCTGTAACTTGTGGCACCGCCGCGCGCACTGGCCGATCGAGCTTAGCTTGGGGGCGGCCCGTGAGAAGATGATCGAAGGAAACTACCATCAAGCAACTGCTTTTTTTTTTTGGGTTTTTTTTAATTCTCTTTCTCTCTCTTCTCTCTCTCTCAGGATTTACTTCTTGTCGCTAATGAAAATTAACCAAAACATTTTCGTTACAGATCAATTAAATTCGGAGTTTTTTTCTTTCGTTTTTTTTTTATTTCATTTTCATTCCTTTTTACTGTTTTCAATTTCAATTTACTCGAGGTAAAATAAAATCGTGAAAACTGTACCTACAAACCTGTTGTTTTTAGTTTGTAAAACTATTTTTCTTTTTTGTTTTTTTTTTTTGTTTTTTTTTTTGTTTTTGAATGATTCGTTAATTTGAACAATTTTATGTTTGATTGAAGAATAAACTATGAAAAAGGAATAAAAATTGAAATACCAGACATACCATACATGGCGTACGTAATGTATGTAGTACATGATTATCATTACCATAACGGATCTTATACAAACATGTATACGTGCAACATCATTGTTCCTTATTTAAAGTTTAACCTTTTCACGACTGACTTACAATATGTTGTTGTTGTTGCATTCTATGCTAGATTTTAAAAAACTTGTGATTGTGTATGTGTGTGTGTGTGAGTTTTTTTATATTTTTTATTTTTGGGTTCCGAGTCCCTGTTATAGACTCTCTTCGTTTAGATTAAAATTCTATTAAACTTTGGTCTGAAGTGGCAACTAAAACAAAATGTTGCTTACTGCCAAATGGCCACAACGTTCATTGCAATGAACGCTCAAGTGTTGTCAGGAAAACAGTTTCACACACAAAGGACTTTTTTTTTTCTCTTACTCTTTACTTCTCGTTGTTTTTATAATTTTTGTATTTACTAACTACAACCTGGTTTTTTTCTGTGTTTTGGCTCTTCAGGAGAAACCTTTGAAGAAGCTCTTGCAATCGACCGGCGGGCATGTCTGTAACTTGTGGCACCGCCGCGCGCACTGGCCGATCGAGCTTAGCTTGGGGGCGGCCCGTGAGAAGATGATCGAAGGAAACTACCATCAAGCAACTGCTTTTTTTTTTTGGGTTTTTTTTAATTCTCTTTCTCTCTCTTCTCTCTCTCTCAGGATTTACTTCTTGTCGCTAATGAAAATTAACCAAAACATTTTCGTTACAGATCAATTAAATTCGGAGTTTTTTTCTTTCGTTTTTTTTTTATTTCATTTTCATTCCTTTTTACTGTTTTCAATTTCAATTTACTCGAGGTAAAATAAAATCGTGAAAACTGTACCTACAAACCTGTTGTTTTTAGTTTGTAAAACTATTTTTCTTTTTTGTTTTTTTTTTTTGTTTTTTTTTTTGTTTTTGAATGATTCGTTAATTTGAACAATTTTATGTTTGATTGAAGGAATAACTATGAAAGGAATAGAAAATTGAAATACCAGACATACCATTACATGGCGTACGTATGTATGTATACATGATTATCATACATAACGGATTCTTAAAATATTGAAAGTAATACGTATGAATTGAAGTCGCCGTAGTCTAGTAGGTAGTGTGTTGGCTTATTACACGAAAGGCCAGGGTTCGAATCCCCGGTCAGACATCAAAAACGAAAATATGAAAAAAATATTTCTTCGGTGGCTTTCTCTCAGCAGATTTCTGGCAAAAACTCTGAGAGTAAATAAAATTGCCATGAAAAGTTTCTCAAAAAAATCTGTCGTTCGGAGTCGACTTTAAACTGTAGGTCCCGCCACTCATTTATAAAATTAGCACACACAACATAAGTGGTGTGAGAAGCTAGGCCGTATTCTTGACTGAAGGGTTGTAATGGCCAATTATGTATGTATGTACGTATGAATTTGGTTGGGATGTTCTAGCCATGCAACAGTAATTTCTAGTTGATCCAACAATTCGGACATCTTTTATCAATAATTTCTGAGTGCCCAAAAATCCTTTGTTTGAAATAGCAAAGTGCTGCACAAGCACCATGAATGTGTTCTGTGATTTCCTCCTTTTCCTCATCATTACTGCTTGTATTTACAATCGTTTTGAGGTATTTTTAGAGGAGAGTATTAGAGTCTAAGTACTACGAGGTCTTCGAACGCACGACCCTCATACAAACAGTTTAGCACTCAACCCACTAGACTACCAGGGCACTCCACAACAAGTTTACTGGACTGAATTTAGTTGCAAATTAATTGAAATTTTTTTTTCGCATATAGCAGGCCAGGTTTGTCAGGCTGCTAATCAAGTGGATTCAACTTTACTTGCACATCAGTAAAGTTTGCTTAAAATCATCTGCTTGTGCCTCCTCCGATGAGTAACAATGTTACATACATAGCGTACCTACATAACTAATCATTACAATCCTTTATCAGGACTACGACCTAGTTTTTCATACCACTTATGTTGTGTGCGTTAATTCTATACATAGTGGCGGGGCCTACAGTTTAAAGTCTACTCGAACGACAGATTTTTGAGAAACTTTCAAGGCAATTTTATTTCCTCTCACAGTTTTAGCCAGAAATCTGCTGGGACGAAGTCGCTGAAGAGATATATTTACATATTTCGTTTAGTTGGAGATGTCTGACCTGAGGTTTGAACCCAGGCCTCATGTCTAATAAGCCAACACACTACCTATTAGACCACAGCGACTGTTAATCAAGTGGGTTTATGTTTCCTTACAGATCAGTAAAATTTGCTTAAGATATCATCTGTTCACGCGTGAATTTATTTCGATTTTCTGTTGGAAGTACAAGAAACAAATGACAGGACATAGCAATACAAACTGATAGTCATGCCATCAATTGAGCAATCGGTCCTTATGAGGTTAAACTTAAGATTTGCAGATTAGATTGTCTGTGAAAGCTGAATCGGCTAAGAAGGCAAAATAAGGTTACCTTCTGTAGGATTCCAGTTAATGTGGAAGTTCTCGGCAATAAGTAAGCTGATTAGCTTGCGAGAAGGGAGCTTCTACGCCGCTGATGGATTGAGGACCCTTCTATGAAGTAGAAGCGGGTGTTTGGAAAGATAAGCTCAACGAACGGGATGATAAAGCGATGCAAAGACTCTACTCAAACCAAGTGAAATTGAGGCAATTGAAGCTTTTGTTGGAAAAATAATATAGAAGGAGATCCACTAATGGAATCAAGACCACTCTATTAAGTGGAGGTGGATGTTTGGAAGGCTATGTTCAACGAAAGGGGTAGATAATGAGAAGCAAAGACTCTCCTCAAACCAAGTGGATTTAAGGCAACCGAAGCTTTTGCAAGGAAACTACTATAAGAGGAGATTTTTGTCATGCATTAGACTATCCATGAATAACGTGACTCAGAGTATAGTGACTTATAATGGGTGTTGTGTTGAGCCCAACAATTAGATTCTATGGCAATGCTAACGAACCATCGAAACTCATTCTTATCATATAGATTCCGGAAAAAAAAAACGTAGTTGACAACGATCAACATTCAGAAATTTTTTAAAAGCTTGGTAGAGACATTAGGGTATCCCTATGGTATACGAGAATATGAGGAGTGTACAATATTATTTATTTAATTGGCCATTAATAATCCGATTAACAAATTTCGGCCTGCCGTAACACGTCGTTCCAGGCGCTTCTGCTTCTTGAGCGCCTACGTCAGTTGGTCACATCAATCGATGACAGGGCTTACTCGATTTGGTCCTTCCAACACAAACAAGTTTGTCCTCTTCGACGACTTCCGTAGATCCCCGCATCAAATACCCATCTCGCCCGAGCATTCTCCTCCATTCGAACGATATGGCCAAGACAGCGCAGACGCTGGATGTGATTACGTTGCACAATGTCTATGTCGGATGCGGAATTCATCGCCAACTCGCACTGGACCGAAGATCTTACGTAGGACTTTTATCTCGAATACTCTCAAGGCTGCTGAATCAGAGCTTAATAGAGTCCATGCCTCTGCGCCATAAAGATGCACGTGGAGGATGAGAGTTTTATAGAGTATAAGTTCTGTCGTACTAGTGAGGTCTCTGTTACTCAATTGCCTATTGAGAGCCTAGTAACACATGTTGGCATGTTTTGAATTATGTAAGCTTAGTAGTTAGCTTCAATGCTCCTTTTCGGGAAATACATATGAGAGTAACTATTGAATGTCTCGCTATTTCGATGGAGTCTGATACCAAATTCGCACATCGGCAGCTATTATATCAAAGTGCATAATGCTGCTGTAATCGTGAACTGCAAGATAGAGTCTAAGAGTTAAATGTTTCTTGCATGATCTTGAGCTGCTTGTAAATACTTGAAAAAATTCCTATGGTGGGTGTAAACCTCTATTCGAAAAAGATCTATCAGATATTCCTTCTGTTCAATGGCAATTAGCACACCCCGACTTTCTAGAATAGAGCTGGATGTACATTTTTCGGGTTAATGCTCTATTTTAGGTCTATTGCTGTCATGCATGCAATTAAGATCGTTTGTCGTGTTAATTGTGTTAACAAGCCTATAAAATATGTTTATTTGCTGTCAATGAATGGCCATCGGGGACGCCATTTTTAAATATAATGTGCAATGGCGGAACGCCATACAAAAATAATGCGAAACAATGTAAAGCAATGACACGACTTCAGCTGAACTTACTTCAAAGTATTTACATGGTTGTGCTGGTAAATAATAGAAATAACACAAGAAAAGTGGTTAATTATTGTTTCTTCAAACATTTTTATCGATATTTGTTTACTGTAAACATACTTAAATAAAGATCTTCAAAGTAATATTGACAGAGAAGTATTCCTTCACACTTAAAAACTTTATTCCTCTCGGTTTTATTTCCATTTGTCTTTACGGTTGTTATCTTATGTTGTTAAAACATTTTTTTTGTTTTGGTTTTGCTTGGTTTATTTATACTCCTATGCCTTATTTTTTATTTATAATACCGCTTTCTTTTCTTTTTTTGTGTGTTTTTTTTTGTGTTTTTTTTTTTAATTCATTTTGCATTTCAAATGAGAAAATAAAAACGCTAAGGAAAGAAGAAGTATTTTCTTAAACTCAAGACTCTCGAGTGCTGTGCTGTGCTGCTGTTTGTATGCATATCAAGTGCATAAAAATGGAATGAAATGGAATGAAATCGGATAGTTACTACTAATCAGATAAAAACAAAAAAAAAAAAAGACAAGAACTTGAAAACATCTGCTGTTAAAATTGATGAGAATACTTACTCATGTTACTCGACACACTCACTACTCTATGATATGATGCCCCATACAACTCCTGTTCTTTGCGTATTTCTATGTTGTATTGTGTTGTATTTTTTTTGCGTATTTTGTGAATATTGGGTGTTCATTTTATGTATCAGAATGTATTAAATAGACAATCGTTTAAAGAGCAGTTGTTTGTTTGTTTGTTGTTGTTGCTATTTATGTATGTATATTGTATAGAATGCATTAGACTTGCATATATTTTTGTCTTGCTTCCATTGTATCCTTGGACTATTTGTCGTCTCCTATAACTTAACTTAATTAGGCAGAATTTGGAGGAGAAGAAATTTGCTGAGAGGGTTTATCATGGCATGGCATGAGAATTAGTGTAGCAAACATCTGAATTACAAAATGCTTGTCATTATTAGTGCAATATTTTTATACGAAAAAATTTCAAAAAGAAACCAAAACAAAAACGAAAGAAAAGAAAACAATTTTAACAAAAATTTAAGGAATTAAATTGTATCACACACACACACAAATACATAAATATGTTGTTCGTTTCACGTATGTGTGCATGGTATGTTGTAAATAAAATTCATTGATTTTAAGCACTTTGATTAATTAAAACTCCATTTAAGTATTAAATATTTCTTAGCTTAGTAAACAATTAGTTTTGTTTCCCTAAAAATAAATAAAAATATTCTTAAAAAAAAATAAAATATTAAACAAAAGAGAAAAATGAAAAAAAAATTTTAATCGATATGCTGATATTCTATTCAATTATAGGTAACTAATGATTACATCCTAGCGTCGTAGTATGTAAGGGCTCTCAATGTGGCCGCGTTTAATAAATATTCAGAATCAGAATGTCATATCTCTTCACGTATGTCGAAAATAATATCGGCCTCCTGTCCTGTCTGTTTGAACCTTTGCTTTTTAAAGAGTGGCCATCTTTATATTGTCCTTGGAGTAATGTTCCTGCTTACTTTGAAGATTCTCTCATTCCGTATAGTGCACTGCGGGATGGTGGTATATTCCAAGAACTAAATAGTATAGTCCTAAAAAAGGGAAACCCTACAATATGCGCCAACTACAGGGGTATAAGCCTTGTCTCTATCGCATATAAGGTTCTTACAGGCGTATTGTGTGAACGACTGAAGCCACTTGCCAGCGACTGAAGCGGCTTTAGACCTGGCAAGTTCACCATCGACCAGATCTTCATACTACGCCAAATCCTGGAAAAGACCCACGAAAAACAAGTCGACACACGCCATATTTTTGTCGACAATAAGGCAGCCTTCGATAGCCCATAAGGGATCGTCTTTTTGTCTGAGCTCGGTATACCTGCGTTTCTGATAAGGCTATGCATAATGACGTTAAGCAAATCCTGCCGGTCCGTCAAGGTAGGAATGGACCTCTCCGAACCTTTTGATACCGTGCTAGGTTTTATGCGACCTTTACAACTTCGTCATGGAGAGTGTTTTGCGAAAGGCGAGAGGGTGTGTATCGCAATGGCACTATCTTTCATAAAAGTGTTTCAGTTGCTTTCATACGCTGACGACATTGACATCATAGGGCGTACCAAGTGAGATGTTACTGCTGCCTTTAGTGCTATTGAAAGGGATTCTACGAAGATAAGTCTGGCAGTAAATGATGGCAAAACAAAGTATATGTTATCGACAAGTAGAGAAGTGCGGCGTACTGATTCTCAGATTACGGCCGATAACTATAATTTGGATGTAGTCAAGGAAATTGTTTATCTTGGTTCCGCCATTACCTCCCAAAAATGATGTCAGTCTGGAGATCAAGCGCAGGATTACTCTTGCCAACAGTTGCTACTCCGGCGAGACGGGTATTTGATGCGGGGGATCTGCGGAGTCGCTGAAGAAGGCGACCTTGTATCCGTTGGAAGGACTAAATCGAGGAAGCCCTGTCATCGATTGGTGTGACCAACTGGCGTAGGCGCGCAAGAAGGATGTGTTGCTGCAGGCCGAATTCCGTTAATCGGTTTGTTATGGTCAATTGTAAATAAATAGTACAATTACCTTTACGGATGGGTCGAAGCTGCGACTGTATTGGCAGATATTTTTGCTATCTTAAATATTCTTGAGGCCATAGCTGTGACGGTCCCTTCAAATACAGAATCTTGCGAGATTTTCCTTGACAGTCAGAGAGTTAATTTGGTGTAAAGCTCAACTGCTTCATGATTGTAAGGATCTTACAGAAATCTTTGGACCAGATCGTATATTTCTCTGCTGGGTTCCAGGATAAAGAGGTATACTCCGGGATAATGTAGTATACACGGAAATGAAAGAAGGATGCCTTCGCTATTTTATGTTCATTTTGTGAGACCGACTTGATGGTTAATCGTAATCATCTAATCTGTTAACTTTTCGGTCTTATTGGAAGATAGGAAAGGCAGCAAAGCAGTGTGGTCTTCGATAGGCGATAGCAGAACAGGCTTACAGCTTGGTCTGCTGGACAAATCAAGCGTAAGACTAGTTACTTAGGGGGCATTGCAAGGTTAGGACCTGGGATACTCGAGCTATGTGCAGGAGTTGAGACTTTAGAACATCTTTTTTTTAAAACCCACCACTTAATAAAAAAAATTTGAAGACCCTGCTTAGAAGTTTTTTTTTTTGAAGAGTTGCATTCTCGGTCGAGGTTTAATGTTTGGGCTCTCATAGTGTTTGTAATAAAATTAGGCTGACTGAGGATTACATACATACATACATACTACATACATAATTGGCCATTACAACCCTTCATTTAGGACTACGACATAGCTTCTCACACAACTTATATTGTGTGTGTTAATTTTATACATGAGTGGCGGGACCTACAGTTTTAAAGTCGACGCCGAAAGGCAGATTTTTGAGAAACTTTTCATGGCCATTTTTATGTACTCTCAAGAGTTTTTGTCCGAAATTCATATTTCGTTTTTGATGTCTGACCGGAGATTCGAAGAACTCTGGCCTTTCATCTAATAAGCCAACATACTACCTACTAGACTACGGCGACTTCATTATTAGGCCGATTACAGTGGATTAAATGACGTCAATTTGGGTAAATTTGTACTTGATTGAATGATAATTACATGGCCTCTAATAAACCAGTCCACGATTTAAACAAACAACATTAACGATATGGACAGCCTGGGTAGATAGAGAAATCGTTGTAGTCTAGTTAGTAGCGTGTTGGCTTATTGGGTAAGTAAAGTGAGAATGTAGTAAACCTGACTAAAGGCTTGTAATGGTCCATGATGTAAGTGTAGGAATGCTAGTTCTGATCTTCTTTTTCAGATCTTTCAATTATTACCTTATGTGTCACACGATTTCTGTAATCGTTATGTACAGTGGGTAACATTAATAGCTTCCCAATATGGTATATTAAAGGGAATGCATAGAAAATAATTAATAATACTTAAAGTAAGGCTTTGTTATTGTCGAATCTTGAAATAGTTATACAAGCACAGTGTATTCAGTCGAATTTTTATGAAAAGAAAGAAAAAGGTAAGGAAAGTGGAATTATTATAGTGAATCATATAACACATTACAAGTTTATCCTTTTGAGATTTAATTAATCAGACTCGAGAGTAGAAAAAAAAAGTAAAAAAAAAAAAATTAAGAAAATTACACCTTAGCTCTTTAGCATAGCTACAGAACTAAACATATATACTACATATGGATGTTGGTACATATTTATAGAATATAAATGTATGTATGTATGTATGTATGTATGTATGTATGTGATACATATTACTTAGATATGAATTGTGTGCGAATGAACGTAAGTAATAAATTATCACACTTAGACAACTTTTGCAATTTAATAGTCTAGGAAAGCATTTATAAATGTGCATGAGAGTGCGAGGTAAGTAGCAAACAAAAAAAAAAAAAAAAAAAAGAAATATTCACTTGCCGCACACCAACATGTTGCAAACATGCACAAGTAAGACTTTTAAAGCATCATTTTTCATGAAATGTGCCAGGTCATACATAGCAAAGGAAAAACAAAAAAAAAACAAAAAAAAAAACAACAAAAAAAATACGGAAAGATTCAAAAACTCTTAAATAAAATAAATGCAAGTTTTGTTGTTGAGAGCGTAAATGTAACAAATTTAAATAGACGAGAGCATAGTACAGAATAGATTGTACTTTTGGTATAAAAAAAGTTTCCTATTTTAAATTTCACACACACACACATACCACATACATACATTTACCATATTATTATAAAAATTGATTTTTATTAAGTAAGAAATGCATTCACACAGTTTTTTTTTTCTTCTTCTTCTTCTTTCTTCTTTATGTAACGAACTTATGAAAGAAGTTGAACGATTTTTGAAAAAAAAAAAATTCTTCGTTTGTATAATTTAGTTGCCTGTAAAATTCATATTTACTAGTATTCTATTGCGTCAAAAGCATAAATTATAATTAAATTAATGCAATTATTTCCACGCCAAATGCAATATAAATTGCTTCTTGCAAATTCAAAGGCAACAAGTAAGAGATTGCATCCTTTACCTAATTTGTTTACCCAAAAAAATGTTTTTTTTTTCTTTTGTTTTTAAATGAATTCCAAAGCAGATAGAAACTAGAGAAATAATTATAAATCCAGTAAATATTATAAGAAATATTATAAGATATTGATGCTGTGCTCTATAAGTATACAGTAGGACTTCTATAACACGAACCATCATTATTCAAAAATAAAATTATGACTTAGCAGGACTTCGAGTTACAGAATGAATAAATAGAAATACAATATTCCGAAATTAATGGCTTGTAAGTTCGAATTCGTTTGCTATATTTTCATTATAAAATAACTCGTATTTGGTTCTTGAATAGAGATTCAAGGTTTGCAAAAGAATTTCTGGAAGATTGATGAAGACTTTGCTTCACAACATCCTTGTCAACACTCTTTATATCGTTTAGGTTTTATTAAATGAACATTTTGCTCAATAATTCTGCTTACACCAGTACATACATACATATAAAATTGGGTCAGGAAGACCACCTAGCTTCTCATTTCACTTATATTGTGTGACTGGTCCCAGTTTAAAGGTCCACTTTGAACGACAGATTTTTGAGAAACTTTTCATGGCAATTTTTTAAAGTTTTTACCAAAAATCAGATGAGAAGCAGTAGCCGAAAAAATATTTGCTCATATTCCGTTTTGTTGGAGCTGTCAGACCTTGGTTTAGGACCGTGGTCTCATGTCTAATAAGCCAGCACACTACCTACTAGAGTACAATGACTTCCAACTGCACTTGCCATAAAATGCTCATCATCAAACTCCCTGAAATTTCATTCACTCCATCCGGATGTAGGCTTGTTTGATCCTCTAGCTGCTGTAAAACTATTGGAAGCTGATTTGTCTATAGTTTTGCACATTGGAGTCCAAGCGTGGAGTCCAAATGAAATTTAATTGATTTAGTAGTTGTAGTGTGGATCTTACTAAATTAGGTACCACGGAAAAAAATAGCTCTGTACAATACAAATATATTTCATTTGAATTATGGAAGTCGGCCTTGTAGTGGTAGTGTATTGGCTCATTAAACGCAAGGCATTGGTTCAAATCTTAGCTTAGACATGGGCAAACCGAAATCTGAAGAATTATTTCTTCTGCAACTTCTCTCAGTAGAGGTCTGACATAAACTCGAAGAGTAACTAAAGGTTGCCTTGAAAAGTTTTTCAAAAATCTGTCTATCGTTCAGAGTCGATTGTAAACTGTTGGTTAGGTTAGGTTAGGTTAGGTCGAAGCTCACTTAAGCATGCATAGTAGCTCTTTGTTGCGCCATATGTAAGCATAATAAACTGTGGAATAACTGGATAAAATTAACATCCACACACACAACATGGATGGTGTGAGAAGCATGATTGTAATCCCGACTAAAGTGTGCTAATGACCAATTAAGTAAGCCAGTAAAGTTATGTGAGTTCAGATGATGTCGATTTAAGTGATATTTCTTCTCATACTTTACATAAATGTTCATCACAATAGTTGAGCAATCCTAGCTTTTCTCGACACTTACGTTACGGGGGATAATTTTATCTAAAAGTCCGAACAACAGATTAAATATTCATGGCAATTTTATTTACTGTCACATTTTTTTGCCTCAGGCTGATAAGATTAAGTTGTCGAAAGCATATTCTTCTTCATATTTCGTTATGTTCGAGATGTATGGGATGACGTTAGAACTACAGGCATCTGTGATATAAGCCAACTTACTACCTAAGGCGACTTTTCTTTTACTTTAAACACTTTTTAATAGAAATATTGATTTGAGTGCATAGAAATCAGTATTTTAATAATTAAAGTGCGTGTCAATTTGAATCAAACTGAAGTGTTTGATTAAAGTGCGAATAGATAAAGAAGTGTCAACACTTAAGTGAGTGGTACTTGTCGTCAAATTGCTTGGTATTAGCACTGCGTTAGATGATAGTTTTGATTTTAATTCATCATTGTGGCATACAAATAAGGGATGACATTTTATTTGAGAATTTTATTTTCTTATATAAGAAGACATGGAGCTTGCAACGATCGCTTTACTATGGGCAGACTACAGCAATATACTACAGCATAGTGCGTTAAGATTGGAGAAGAGAAAAATTGGGATACAGCTTATCCCAGTAGTACTTTTTACAGGCTTGTTAAATCAATTACTTTTTAATGAAGGCACGCCTCTACAAGACGCTCATCCTTCCCGTGCTTCTTTATGGCACAGAGACATTGGCACTTTTAAGCACTGATGCAGCACCCTTGAAAGTATTCGAGTGAAAAGTCCTACGTCAGAACTTCGATTGAGTGCTAGTTGAGGATGATTTCCCCATTCGATCTAACAATGAGTTGTAACAGTTCCTCAACGACATGGAAGTTGTGCAGCGTATTAACACCCAGCGGGCTGCTCTGTCACGGAAATGTCGTTCGAATAGATGAGGATGCTCCGGCCATACACGAGATTCTGCGGAGATTTGTGGAAGTCAGCAAAGGGGGCGATGTTGTTTGCATTGGAAGGTTTAAATCGAGGAAGCTCTTTCATCGATTGGGGTGACCAACTGGCGAAGGTGCGCTAGAAGCAGGCGCCTGGTAGAATGTGCTAAAGAAGGCCGAAATCCATTAATCGGGTTGGTAATGGCCAACTAAGTACGCAAGTAGTGAGTCTGGATTAAAGAAAAGAAAACTGAAAGACAGCTTATACCAGTAGTACTTTTTCCAGGCTTGTCAATTAGTTTTTATTGAAGTTGGGTTTTATGTATCAAGTGACTAAAGGTCTTCTACGATCTGCTTTACATGATTTTTATTTGAAGGCAGTTTGCCGCTGGATCCATATCTGAAGCAGTTTGCCGCTGGATCCATATCTCCGAAAACAATATTTAATGCACGCGACCTCGGATGATTATAAAATGAACCTGCATGTATTAGATTAGACAATATCTCACCGATATTTAAACCGCAAAATATTCCAAAAGAATTGCTGTAAGTATACAATAATTACTTGGGATATTTGTTGTTAAATTTTGTTTTTTTTTTGTTTTTTTTTTTGTTTTGTTTAAGGTAAACATCATCATATTTTATGCTGGAAATAAAAATAGAAAATAAACAATATTTTACGCTGTTGCTTTTATAACTTCTTTGTTTTGTTATTTTACAAAAAAACCCGCCGTTCAAGAAATTGTATAAGAAGGTGTGGATTAAAGTCGCTGATATTGTTGTTTAAGGGCCTGAGAAAAAAATTTAAATTTTAAAATTTTAAAAAATTTATTCCAGGGTGTCCAGAAGTTTAGCATACTAACACTAGCATTCAAATATTTTTTTAATAATTTATTATGAAATCCTCATAATCTTTCCATTACATTTGTCTGCTCAATTTTCATCCTGTTAAAGGCCTTCATATAGGCATAATTATGATTACGACTTTTATTTGTTGTTTATTTATTAGTATGTTATCTCTGTTGTTCCTTTTCTTGTATACACAATACATTCTTCTTCGGTTGGTGTTGTTTTCTTGTTTTTGTTTTTGTTTTTTTTTTTGTTCTTTGGTTTCTTATTCATTTTATTGCCAACAATACTTTCCTCTTTGTGCTGCTGTTGTCGCCTTAAATAACGCCTTTTTCTGTGGTTGTAAATGGCAAAGAGAACAGCAACATAATAACAAAAGCGCTACCAAAAACAAGAAAGAAATAAAAAAACAGAAGAAGAGAAGTGAAGAGAAAGAGAAACCCTTTTCTCTGCATATTAAAGACTGTAAGTCCCTATTCAGGATTTGCTATAGGGGAACTAAGTTTTCACTACGAATATGACTGCCTTTAAACTGTTTTCCCTGCTCTCCTCCACCATTTGTTTTCTTTTTCACAAAATAGTAGTTTTTAATAACGGGAAAAAAAAGCAAGCAAAACAAAAAACAAAAAAAAAAAGGAAAAAATGGAGAAATGAAAACTAAAAATGGTGCTTTTGCCACATTGTTTTTTAATAAATAACAAATTCAAAAAGTTATTCTTTCGTTTAAGACTATATGTATCTATACATACATACATACATACATACATACATACATACATACATACATACAATATGTATCTATGTATGTTATAGCCATAGTTGGGTTGCATTGTTCATAGTTTGTTCGATGTATTTCGAAATATTATGTTGTATTTAAAACTTTTTCAAATACACAATCTCTCTGGCATTTTTAAATGCAAACTCAACAATACAAAATACAAACATACATACATATATGAACATACATACATACACATATATGATACGCTTGTATCCAATAGCATATTCTCCATCTTTGTACATACGTTTACAAGCTGTGACTTAAAAATAAAATTTTTCAACATTTTTTATTGTGAAATATTTTGTTAAACATGCACTTTACACACATACATATGCATTGTATACATTGTATACATATATACATACATATCATAGGGACAATTTTTCTTTATAAGGCATTGCAATCTCATAGATTTACATACTGATCTTACGCTTCAAACTAATTTGACCAAATTTTGCATTTTCTAAAATAAAAGCAAGCAATTTAGAATTCACATGTATTTGTTAATGTATATATGTATGTGTGTATATATATACCGTATATACATACATATAATGAATCTGGGTCTGTGTGTTTGGATTTTATTAAGACTTTTAAAGCACCTCTCTTCATAACTAGAAGGAAATGTAGCCTATATTACTGATTTAATCGCTCATTATAACCCTTTAGTCAGGTTTACAATCTAGCTTCTCACACCACTCATGTCGTATATACTAGTTTTGCCGATCAGTGAAGGAGCCTACAATTTAACGTCAAGTTCAAATGACAGATTTGAACAAATTTTCATGGTAATTTTACTTTTTATTAGAAGACTTTCGCTGAAAGGCATACTTTTCATTTACATTCATTTTTCTTCCAGATGTCTGTCTAGACTGTTAAATACAAAGGCTCTCGTTTTATGATACGTGTAATCGTGCCGTATCGTCGAATCGCGTATTGTCGTATCGTATTGTCGTAATTGTTCGTATTTCGTATTCGTATCGTCGTACGTCGTATCGTCGCATCGTGGCGTTGATCGTCGTATCGTCATCTCGATATCGTCTTCGGTCGTATCGTCGTATCGTCGTAATCGTCGTGATTGCTAATCGTTCGTATCGGTCGGGTGTCGTCGTATCGTCGTTCTAGTCGTATCGTCGTGTTCGTCCTATCGTCGTATCGTTCGTATCTCGTATCGCAAAATGAAAACGTCCCAAAGGACCATGAGTTGAATTATTTAAAAAAGATTTGCTTTCGAAAAGCGTGCATTCTAGATTGACTGCAGTTTAAAAAAGAAAAAAAAGGGATGGAATATCATGGTCTTTTGGTGAATAAGCTACTAACGTCCACAGAATTTGGAAAATTTAAGAAACATAATGACAGAAAGCATGTACGGTCATTTATGCATTCATCATTAAGCTTCAGTCAGAGATTGGATGGATATCTCATACGTTGAGGTTACTGGCTGATTTCCATTTTCTATTAAAACCTATTAACGGCTCTTTCATTAAGCGCTTTCTATTCTTTAATTCAATGAAACAAAGTTATTGTAAGATACTATTGAAGTTTTTTCTTTTTTCGTTTCAGAGACCTATTGTTGTCACCACCATGACTTCTCTGGGTAGAGAGCATACGAAATATCCCATTTTTGGGGACCGCTGTAGCTTTTGCTTATGTATACATCTGCAGCATCGGTGCGTCGCCGACATCACCATTACGTTAAATGATCATGTCGTCATATTGCTCGTACAGAATATCCGAATGTGGCATGTCGTTGTTGTCCAAATCATGCAAATTATACGAAATGATGTTGATAATCATTGAACTATAGTGCTTGCCGTTGACGATGATGGCTTGGTCAATGTTGTTCTCAAAGAAATATGGACCAATGACGCCGCTAGCCTAAAATCTACGCCAAAAAGTGACTTTTCGAAATGAATTGAACGCTCTTAGATCTTATGTAGATTAGTATCGTCCGAAGTTCGATAATTTTGTGTGTTCACATACATATTTTTCTAGAAATATGCCTCATCCTGAAGGTAATGACTTTTCCGATAAGAAATATGGTTATTGCCAACTGCATCAGAGGCCAGTCAGCGAACACATGTTGTGGTCTATGCTTTTGCATGGTGATTTGCAAAAGAAGACGAATCTAAAAGCTTTAACAAATCAAAATTCGAAAGTCCCTATTGGAAGACCCGAAAGTATATTTGTATATACTTACAAATAATGTTTTGTATACAATTTACTTTACAATTTGAGAACAAGTAAATTAGGTATTTTTTAGAGCTGCGGAATGTAAGTGACATGCAGCTGCATTTGTGGATTATGAAAGGAACTTTATTATCAAAATTACGCACACAAATGCTTAGGTCCACAACATTATTTACTTCTAGGCATGAATTTTACGGAAAAAAAATCAAAATTTATTAGAAACATTAAATAATGATGATACATTTTGTAGGGCATCCAAATGCTAGTGTCACTAAGCATAAATACTTAACAAATCTATGTATTCTGTATGCTTTTTTTTGAGGATTTTATAACGCCACACCTGTGTTTTAAAACAGCCAGCAAAAAATAAAAACAAAAACAAAAACAAAAAAGTAGAAGCAAAACAAAAAACAAACATTTTTTTTTTTAAATGAAAAATGTCAGAAAAGTTTTCCCAAGTGTTTGGTTGTAAAATGTCATTAAATGCTGTATTGTAATGATCTTGTTTGTTATATATTCTGTGTATATTATACCGTATGTATAGTACATGTCAGTATATATATGAAATGTGTACGTGGTTTAACATCCTCTTTTTTTCGTTTATTCTAATGCATAACTTTGGCAGAATTTAAACGTTTTCATACGTTATAACTCTTCACACTGTGACACTTAAATTTATTGTCAACTGGCTACCGAACTGTTATTTTAATTTTTTTTTTTTTGGAGAAAAACAAAAACAACCAACACACATCATATGATTCTCTATGATGGATGATGATGATGGATTTTCTTGAAATGAAAAATTAAAGCAAATTTCAAATTAAATAAATCATTAGCCAGGTTAGAACTAAATCCACTCACTACTACACGGAACTGAACTGAACTGAGAACTGGAACGGGACATTTTGCTAAACACCCATGCGCCACAGATACAGCCACAGTCATATACAGAAGAGACATAATTTGTAATACTGTGTTTTTCAGAAACTGACTTTGTTCTTTTTTTCTTCTTTTTATATACGAAACTATAAATTAGAATTTGGATGACTGGTTGTTTGACTGCCTTTGGTTGCCCGCATGCTAGCTAGCCTGCAACTGTAGAGGCAAGTATTGTGTCTGACTGGTCCAAAAAGTTTTGGACGAAAAGAAAAAAAAAATCGCTCACTTATACGAACACCATAATTTGTGTGCGCTTCATTGAATAGCAATTTTGGGAAAAGTTCATAAACTAAATTATGACATTTTGTAACAGTTTTCGAGAATCATTCACACATACACACATACACTCATGCCGTATGTATATGTAATATGTTGTTAAACACATTGAACGACATTTAGTTAATGTTTCTGTACATGTACATAAGCCTGCTTGTATAAAAGGCAGAGAAAGACAGACAGAGAGAGAGAGAGAGAGAGAGAGAGAGAGAGA
>QOCX01001501.1:0-14226 GCA_005959815.1 Sarcophaga bullata | reverse complement strand
TGAATAGATGTACAATAAATACATCAACTACGTGACAAAGTGTTGGTTCATCCAATGTTACTTTATTCTTTAGTTATTGTTGGCTGTGTTTGTGTTGTTGCTTGAATCTGCACACTTTTGCCAGGGATATTCCTGTAATTCCTTCAATATGTATTAACATTGTTATTGTAACTTTACTGCTATTGCTGCTGTTACTACTACTGCTGCTGCTGTTGCTACAATTTCCAGTGTTACAATATCGAACGTGTCGTTTTATCATTTCATGTTACATACATCCACACATATAAGCATATTTATTACAGTTTTTTCTTTTTTTTCTTGTTTTTTTTGTTTTTGTATTAGGTGACGGTGTTAGTTTGTATATGTATTAGTTTCAATATGGCTTGATTTAACCTTGTTTGAGTATTTGGCTTGACCATTCAAAATAACAAGACATGTCTCACGACCTAATGGTTGGGGAATGAACAATTGCTGTATAGATTGTGTCTCTTTCTTTTGCGCTTATTTTCAAACGATTGACAATTGAATTAAGTTGGGCAGCACACACACTCACTCACACACACACACACACACAGATTGATTGAAAACAATCGCAGTCACTCTTGGCTGTACCGTAATCTGTGTAGGATTTTCTTTTTTTTTTTTTGCAAAACGACATTTACAATCAAAGTTTGTTGTTGCATTAATTAATTAATGTTCGAATCAGAAATAACAAAATGCTGTAATGATTTCTGTATGTGTTGGCACTATTCCTAGCATTCATAGTGTCGCTGCTGTACATGTAGATGTACATGTGTGTGTAGAATATGTTGTAGCATTTATGTTTAGTATGATGGTGATTTGATTTAGTTTAAGTATTAAATTGTTTGAATTGTTTTAGGTATTAGACAGTTAGAGACAACTGTTTGGCAATACATGCTTCTGTATTGCGTTGTGTTGCGTTGCTTTGCGTTAAGTTGCGTTAAGTTGCTCAATGTACTATTTAAATATACATAATTGCACTTGAAATGGTAATAAATGCTTAAGCAATCTACACAGGAAGTTGTTAAAATACTCCCCAAAGGTCAGATTCAAATGATTTCACTTGAAAAAAAACAAAACACACACACAAAAACTCCCCAAAAAAAAAAAAAAAAAACGTTATACTCTCTGGACTAAGTTTTCAAATGGGAGTAGAGTTCTAAATTTTTTTTTCATTTTTTTTTCGATTATTTGCTTTTAGTAAAACGTTTGTTGTCAGGCTGCTTTGTCCACCACAACAACAACAACTGCAAAAAATGCGAGAAAAAAAAAACCAGCGAACGCACTTGTAAAAGTCAAAAGTTTAAAACAAAATTAAGGGTGGTCATTGGGTTGATTGCCTGACTGGATAAATTTAAGAGGTTGTATTATTCAGTTTGCTTTGTTTGTTTGTTTGCTTAATACCACTCTCCCTCTATTTTCACTCACTTCTATTTTTTTTTTTTTGGTTGTTGTTGGTTTTAAACATTATTTTTTTATTTAAAAAGTACTTCAAACATAAAAATGAGCATGAAGTCTATATTTTATATACGAATCTGTATGTATTACCAACCAGAGTGTTGAAATGGACTTGTTACTTCAAGTTGTTATTATTTTTTACTGTTATCGTTTGGCTGTCTGTCTGTCTGTCTGTCTGTCTGTCCATTTGTCTGGCTGTGTTGTTTTGCTATTTTATTGTGTTCGGTTGATGTTGTTCCTTAATGTGTTCTTTTTTACGCTATGAATGGGGAAGGGGCCATGCTGTTAAAAAACACTTAAATTTACATAATTTGCCAAGTTTTTGTTTTTCTATCCTTAAAGTTAGAGAGGAGAAAGTTTGTAAAGCCTCCTATCTCTCTATATATATATATGTGTGTGTTTGTGTGTGCACTAAAAGTGTGTGTTTGCTTAGCCTTGTATTCACAAGATGGAATTCATTTTTTTTTGGTTTGTTTTTACAAATGCATGCTTAAAATACTGTCAACAGTTCTTGCTGTCTTTTTTTATTTTAATTTTTGTTGTTGTCGGTGTTGTTGTTGTTATTGTATTATCAACAAAAATATCTTTGTTACCATCACTGCCACTGTTTTGTTTAATGTTTCCATACTCACACACACACACACACAACAATTTATCTATTAGAAGACACCATCACCATCACCATCACCATGGTTGTCATCAACATCTTTCCAGCCCAGCTAGCTTCCCAGCCTAGCTAGCTATGCAAGAAACTTTGCACAGCAACTATTTGAAATATATGAGGCACACGTAGTGGCAGAAGCATAAAGTTTTTTCGTACACAAAAAGTATGTTCATAACTTTGGAGACATGAGACACATTTCAGAATGCGATAAAATACCCCAATCGGCATATGAGTTCATTAGTCGTATGCACATTATACCTGGCTGTCTTTAAAAAATATATTACAGTCTCTCTCTCTTTCTCTCTCGCCCTCTCTCGCTCTCTTAAATACATACATACATGCAACCATACATGCATACATATGTATGTACACGATTTGCATTTAAATGCTTGAAATTTGCCTCTGTGATTGTAATGTAACGTAAAGCTTTAACTGAAATTCTACGCCAACGAATTGAACGACTTAATTTAATTCGAGATATTAAAGGCAAGTACAACAACAACAACAACAACAAAAAAATAAAAAACAAATACAGAAACAAGTATAAATAAATAGCAATACATATACGTACGTACCTTTTTTCTTTTTTTTTTGTATTTCAAAACGTAAAAATTGCTGTTTTTTTTTTGTTGTTTGTGGATAACTGAGTAGATAAATTACGTTTGCCGTACGTAGTACGTTCATTGTACGAGAGTTGAGCGCTCGAGAAATAAGTTGTGTTGTTGCGTAAGAGATATCAAATGAACATATCACGTGCAACATGATTATTTCATGTGAACAGCATAGCTCAGAAGAATTCACAATTTGAAGTTACTTTTCATCTAGAAGATGCGCGAAAAATATCAAACTACTACACTACGTGACTGTTTTGTGGACGATTAAATTGAAAAGCGTGTAAAAGTGTGACTTAAGAATGATACGCACATATGTATGTACGTTTGTAATACATACAAGAAAATAACATCTTTATTTCCAACTGTAACGGTATCTTGTCTACGTATACTGTATCTGTATCGTGTATCGTGTATCGTGTATCGTCTATCGTATATTTGTAGTTAGATTTTGTGCGTGTACAATAATAAAATGTAAATAAAACGCTTTACAGGATTAAAAATGTAATAAAGTGTGCTCTTGCAACATAACCTTTACAAAGAAAGATTACGACCAGGGCCATATTAAAAGCTAGGATTTTAATTAATTAGAATCGATTTCCAACAATTTATTAAAGAACTAATGTAACAGCAGGATTTAAAACAAGTTTCTTTATTTGAAAAATCTTGAAATTTAATGCAATTAGGTGGAGATGTTTATGGATGATCTGTTTATAAAACTATGTATGAGTCCAGCATCAATTACCAAGAGCATGCAAACGATTGAATATTGATTGTACAATGAAAAATTTTAATTCAAAGAGTTCTTTGACAAGATAAATTCGTCCACGATCATAACAGACTCACTCAAAAGAAGGAAAAAAGGCCCTAAGTGGGAGAATATTCATCTTCTGGTTGACATGATATCACAGAAAGTGAAGATAATTAATCTGGGAATATCTCTGGAGAGTAAATTGACTTGGGAAAGCATCTCAATAAAGGCAAGACATGCCATAATGATATACAGAAGGCTTGCAAGAGAATCTTGGGTATAAAACCCAGGAATTATACACTGGCAGTATGCTAGTATGGCATGTCTGGCCTTTACCAATATACTCCGCCAAATCAATTTACTCTCCGGAGATATTTCCAGATTAATTATCTCCACTTTCTGTGGTATGTGTGTGTGTGATTATGTTGCCATACTGCTAGTGCATAATTCCTGCATTTTATTCCCAAGATTTTTCTGCAAGCCTTCTGCATATCATTATGGCATAAATCCTGAGGCATGGACTCTGTTAGAGAATAGTCCTACGTAAGATCTTCGGTTCATTGCGATTTGGCAATGATTTTTGCATTCGATGGGACAATGAGCTGCATGAGCTCCTCAACGACAAGTATTCTCTGCGGAAATTTGCGGAAGTTGGCGAAGAGGAGGACCTCGTTTGCGTTGGAAGGTCCAAATCGAGGAAGCCCTGTCATCGATGGGTATGACCAATTGGCGTAGCCGCTTAAGAAGCAGAGGCGTCTGAAAGCATGTGTTAAGGCTGGCAGAAATCCGTTAATCAAGTTGTTAATGGCCACTTAAGTAAGTAAGTAAGTATGTCATGATGGTTAGACCAATAGTGGCTTAAGAAATCTTTGGCTTGACAGACAGTAAAATCCAAAAACAGCTCAAATAGAAGTGAACAAGATACGGAGACGAGAGATTGTACAAATACCTGCCCTACACCGTTTCTGAAATATCTGTTGTATTTGAGCGCGCTGCGCATAGTAGTGAAGACCAAAGTGTCGGAGACTATATGGTTAGATAACGTGAACCAAGTCTAGCTAAAACTTTATTGAGAAATTTGGTGACCCAATAAGTCAAAACTGGGTTGCAATACTGACTAAAGGGTTGTAATGGCTAATAATGTAGTGACTGTTGTCTAGTAGGTAGTGTATTGGCTTATTAGAAGTGAGGTCACGCTATAAACTGTAGGTCAGACATCTCCAATGAAACACTTCTTCTGCGACTTCCTCTTAGCAGATTTCTGACAAAAACTCTGTCAGTAAATAAATATTGCCATGAAAAGCTTTTAAAAAATTTGTCGTTCGGAATCGACTGTAAACTGTAGATCCCGTCGTTCATGTGTAAAAATAGCGCACACAACATCATCGGTGGTAGAAATTAGGTCGTAATACTAACTAAAGGGATGTATGTATGTATGTATGTATATACATGTGTGTATGTATGTAATGGGTTGATTGCCTGACAGCTCCTTCCATAACTGTCCCCTGTTTACAACAAGTAGACCCTACTCCTTGATAAATACTTTACAATAAGGAATGAAAATGATTGAGGCAATCCAGAGGCTTCATACTGTTTTAAAGACTGTTTTAAGTGGTACGGTGGGCGCTCAAGAACCGGTCTTGAGACAGAAGCAGGAGTTATTGGTGCATAATGAAATATTCCGAAACCATGGGGAACTCGCTGGCATTTTTCAAATGAAAGTCTATGGCATCGGAAGTTGTGTTTCAACTTGGATAAAAAATGTCAACGGCAAAGAGATTTAGCAAGATTTTATGTGAAGTAAAGTTTATCTCTCCTTAGTCAAAGGTCATGAGGAAATTCGGGGCAATGTCTAAGCAGGTGAGTTTGGTAAGAGTGGGAGCCTTTACTTTGCTGAAGAGGCCTAAACCATGTTTTCCTTCAGGTTTTTTGTTTTCGGCTTATGTTTTGAGATGCTCATGCATATTCTTCGATTATATGTACACATTAATTTAGGCATGGTCACCTTGCTCTGGTAAATTAATTTAAGAAAAGTTTAATTATTTTTATTAATTAAAATTTAAAAAATATTTTTAATTCAATACTTCGCCTATGCTTTTCTAATAAATATTTTAGAAAAAAAAAACCATGTTTCCGACATGACTATTGCAAGCATAATATTGTGATCATAATTTCATTTCTTTGTATTGGAAATTGTATTGCTTTTTGTATGCGTTTATACTGCAGTATGCCTTTGCTGCATTGAATAGGAGGATGTGAATACAACTTTGCTGCATAAGACAAGCAGACAGATATCATACTTCACGAATAGATAGTGAAACAAAAGCGTATTGTTTTTAAAATGAAAATCTATTGAAATATTAAATAAATGGAAATCAAAAAGAAAAAAAAGAAAGAAAAAAATCGCAGATACAAGGTGGTTGTATCTTTGTCAATAGCAACAGGGACATGTAAACTTCGGTTACTACATGGGTAGTGGGGGGTGTAATATGTGCACTACAACATACGAAATATGAAAATAAATTCTGGGGCGACTTCCTCTCAGCAGATTTCTAGAAAGAACTTTGAGAGAAAAATAAAAATTTACATGAAAATTTGCTCAAAAATCTGTTGTTTGAAGTCAGGTTTAATCGGTAGGTCCTGCTATTCATGTCTAAGTTAAACGCACACAACGTAAGTGATATGAGAACCTTGGTTGTAATCCTGACTGAAGAGTTGTAATGATCAATTATGTATGTGTGTATGTATGTCCTTATTATAGCATCATGTGATGTGTATGTTTCGCTGATGTACTCTTAAGAAGAGACAATGCAAACAAGACGTCCACCAAGGTGGTTTCTGGATTCACTTTTGTTAGTACACTGACTGCAAATGTAGCTTGCTTATGAGACAACTATTCGGTCAGTTGCTAGATCAAGATATGATACAAAACAGAGACTACACACTGTACTTTATTCTGACTTTGATCTAAAGATCTGCTCAATTCAACTTAAGCAGGCAGTAGAGTGGACGGGACTAAGCAATACTATCCGACCGTTAGGCTGTTATTTAAGCTCTCAGCTCCTGTGAGGTAATTAGAATACAAAGCTGAATCATATTGGCAGGGCGGAATAGCATTTCACATTATATTTCGCGATAGTGAACAGGTAGATTAGGTTGCGAGAGAACTGACTTGAAAGCCGCTGATGAGCCCATAACTTTTCTGTGAAGTAGAAAGAGGAGTTTTGGAAGATACACTCGGCAAACGGAAATATGTAAGAGCGACGGACACTGTTGTCAAATCAAAATGGTTTAAGTTATGCCGCAGACTATTAAGCACTAGCCTTAGCATTTAGGTTTAGGTTAGAGGACGTGTACTTGCCATTGCGGCAAGTACAGTACGCGGAGGTTAAGTTATCCTATTGTAATACGTCCTAAAGGAGAGAGGATAGTGGGAAAGATAGGAAATATTGAAAACAAGTAAGGAAGGGTCAGCCTGAGGTTAGTAACCGGTTACAGATACTGGTATTTAAAGAATCTTGTTTATGAATAGCGGTCGATTCAGGCCAATATGTAGACTCTAGAACACATACTTGGAACCTGTCTCTCGCTAATACATCTTAGAATGAAATATCCGAGTGTATATGAATTAATAGAAAAGTAGTTCTTCTAATTGACACCGAACAGTGTAGTGAAGTTTGTCAGGGCAACTGATTTGCAACAGATATTACGGGAGTACATAGTAGTGATGGACCTTAAGAAGATTTTTTTTCAAGATATTAAGCAGTTGCTAGGAAGCATTGATGTTATATTGATTTATCATAAAATAAATCTCGATGTTTTCTGTGGATTATGTAAGTGAAAGACCACAATGTATTTATTAATGCTTGAAGACAGTGGTGTAAGATGATTTATTGTATTGCGCTCAATCTATATAGAGTATGTCCTTAATGGCTCCGGTTATCTTGTAGTCCTGATAGACATTAGTATGCTGTTTTACATTAATTAGGCTAAGCCCTTACATTTTAAGATGCATTAATGCCACTTTATTTTGGAGCCACTTCATTATGGAGCCAACATATTGGGCTCGAATCTATCTCTAGAGTTAGAGTTTACTGGTATTGGTAATAAATCTTAAAACTAATTCCTCATGCATTTTCCAAGGACGTATGTATTTGATTACTGTTCACAACACTCATGTAATTAAATTTCTATAATGTCTACATACAGGTTTATAAGAATTTCTTTTGTAAGCGAAAGATACTTAAAGACTTTATATGCTCCGGTTTCAGCAGCTGTCAGTTTGGCTTGTAGTCCCTTTTCAAAATCATTTGTGATAATAAATGAATATGTGTGTGGGTGTATGTGTGTGTGTGATAACCCTCTCTTATGGCATTTATTAATGTGTTGGTAAAGTCCAAAATATTAATATTTTTTTTCCGTTTGAATTTTCTAGTCTTCATTTAAGTTCGTGCGTAATACTAGCCATCGCATCATCTGTATACTACTACTATAGCAGTCTGTCTTAAATTATGTAAATAAGTAACATGGGTCTGTTAAAAACAAAAACAAAAACAAAAACAAAAAAACGAAAGAAAATGGAAGAAAAAAAAAGGAAAAACAATCAGCAAAACATTTATAATAATAATCTTGTATGTAAATTTGATAGTTGTGTTGGTCTTTTATTTTTGAATCAGAAACAGCATTAGACATCCTTATTTGTGTATGTAATGTACACATACACATACATACATATGTATACCATACATATTGTATTTATATGTTCGCCATAATTTCACTTTTTCTTTTTTTTTTCTCTCTTGTTTTTTTTCTTTCTTTTTGTTGTTGTTGTTGTTGCTAATGGGACGTTTATATTCTATTCACCAGCAAATACATGTGTAAGGGGTAAATAAAATAAAAGAAAAAATAAAAAATTTTTATGATTTATGGTTTACGTAATGGAATATGCATGCGTCTGTGTAATCTGTATGGTTGAAATGGGCCACATTCTCAAACAACTTGTATGACTTTAACATTAAAAATATTATTCGCATAATCATGCCAATGTTGTAATTACGTTGAAGTTGCAAATGATTAAAGAATACAATTTTTTTTTATTATGGTTTGTTGTTGTATATTTAACTATCAAAGTTTATCAAAATGAATTACAAATTAAATACAAACAGATGTTTGTAAAATATTTATTAAGTTTCAGAATCAATTTTTTGTAAATATGTAGGGAGAGTGCGACCTATTTCATGTATATTGCATGGATTTAAAAATTATTTCAACTTTTTTATTCAAAAATTATGATTAGTTCTTTATCTAAAGTACCCTAACAACTTGTGTTTTCGGACTAATCATCGGTTCAAAATAATTCACTGAATACCTTCGAATTTAGAATTGAATTTATGCTGGGAATGAGAAGTCACCGTAAGGCCACGATTCAAACTTCCAAGTCAGGACGTCAAAATGAAAATATTTCTTAGGCGTTATCCTTTCAGTACATTTCTGGAGCCATGAAAAATTTTAAAAAAAATCTGTCGTTCAGGGTCGACTTTAAACTGTAGGTCCCGCCACTCATGTATAAAATTAACACACACAACTTAAGTGGTGGGTGGAGTAGCTAGGTCGTAATCCTAACTGAAGTGTTGTAATGACCAATTATGTTTTGAAGACTGGGAGTGAAGCTTGCCGTCTGGTAAAGCTCATAATATACGCAAGGCGTAACCATTTCAATCCTTTACGTCTTTCTATTGAGCGTATATCATCAAAGCAGAATTTTACAAAAATTACCGTTCCAAGTAAAAATATGGAAATTAAATTGAATCAATTTATTGCTTTTTTATTCTTTCTTCCTTTGTAGAGCAATTATATCTACAGGCAGGTTACAATCCAGCGCTCCTATTATTTTTATCAAACTTGAGTGGAGACGTAACACTGTTACCTCACTAGAGAGGATGTATCCATATGTCTCTCTGCTTTAGATGAATGAATGACCAATATAGGCTCTTAGATAAATCAAAATAAAACCAAATCATTATAGTCTAGGCCTGAGTTTCACTATAATATAAGGTCTTCCGAACGTCTGCCATTGGTCATCTTGTTGAAACTATAGTTGTCAATCTGTGTGTAGAATTAAATCAACATAAACTACCCTAGGCAAAGGCGTTTGCTTGTTGAATGGTGTATGGAAACTTATGTCGCCCAGTGTAATCTCTACATTTATTATAAGGTAAATCACTCGAAAGATTAACGTTGGGTTTCTTTATAAAGGGTTCAGGAGCAGTTGTCAACTGACTGTAATTATAATCAAAAAATTGTCGTCAGTGGTGAGGTCCACTTCTGCGAACAAACAAAACTAACGAATTTGGATCGATACCAATCGACAGAATATTCAAGATACATTGGAGTATCCCAAAATTACTGTTTGTTGTGGATTTTAAGTTGCTGGCCTCATTCGTCCATATTTCTTTGTGAACGATGTTGGCTAGGCCATCACAGTCAACAGCAAGCATTATAGGTCGATGTTTACCAGCATCTTTTGGCCCAAATTGTATGTTTTGGACGGCAATGACATGCCATATTTGATATTCTATACAGCTGGCCCTATCGCTCAATGTTTAACAATGTCATTTGGCCTAAGTTGGATAATCTGATCGATACCAACGCAATATGGTTTCAACAAAACGGCACTACGAGTCACAACGCTCATATCCTGTACGATATTTTGCACGATCAATTTGAGTGTACCGTTATCTCATGTTAAAGCTATATGAACTGGCCACCGAGATCGAGTAATTAGAATTTTTCTTGTGTGGTTTTCTTAACTCTCAGTTGTATACGAATAGAGGCCAAGGCCAAGCGTTATTCAAAGCCAGCATAACTCATGTCATTGGTCAAATTCAGTTTGATTTCTGCGCTAGAGTCACTGGAAAATTGGACATTTCGAATGCCCTGCACACAGAGGAGTCTTAAAGGACATCAATAAATTTTGCAAACGTTACATACATACATAACAACACTTCAGACAGAATTAAGGCACATTTATGTTGTGTGTGTTGCTTTATACATGAGAGCCTGGACCTACAGTTTAAAGTGGACTCCGAGCAAAAAAAACCGCAAACCCCCAAATTTGAGTTTGTGGGGAAATTTCATGGTAATTTCATTTACTCTTAGAGTTTGTGCCAGAAATCTGCTGAGAGGAAGTTACCGAGCTTGTACCACTGCTACACTATCTTCCAGACTATGGCGACGTATATCTGCTAATAGGTCTTATTTTCGTCTCAAGAACAGAAATTTTTCTGGACAAAAAGCCATACTGCACAGAAAACTCTGATACCATCTGAGTTATTATTATTGAGGATCAGAAGATTGGAAGCAGAGATAGCTCTACAATGTATGAGACGGATGTGTCCGTCAAGTTTAGGCGAGTTTATGCAGAAATCGTTATCGCTAGACACAGTAAAAGGTAAAAGATCTTTAGAATTTAGTAACGAAGAAAAGCCGTGAAGAAAATGACGAAAATATTATTAAAATTTTAGGTTAAAAACGATCTTTCAAGATTGTTAAGAAATGAAAAGAAAAGGAATTGTATTCCTAACCAGGCCAAAAACTAAAAATAAAACGTTGTCTGTTTTCTGTGATATTTTAGTAGGTCTTGTAAAGAATCTTCTTTACAAAGCATATTTGCATTACAATTTATTGCGTTGTAAGTATTTATTTCTTTTTTTTTTTATTAAATTTGTTTGTTTTTTAAAGCCAGAAAAATTACAAAAAATATTTCAATTTTTTATTATTTCATGGACAAATCCCAATTTATTTTTCTAACCAAATTAAGAAATTTTCAATAAAATGATATCATCAAACGACACTTTTCAATTTCCATTTATGTTGGTGCTTAAATATCAATTCTAAAAATAAAATATGAAAGCAACTCTGCTCGTCCTTGTACTGTCTATTTCAATGCAAAGCTAATAAGACAATAAGAAAACTAAACATTGGTTGACACAGTGGTTTATCACTTTAAAAGAAGAAAAAAAAATAGAAAAGAAAAAATGGAAAATCACGACAGTAAACCTAATCGAAAACAGTATTGACATTTGGAAAAATTAAGAAAAGTGATGAATGAAATAGAAAAATAAAGCGAAAGTATAAAAAGCATGTACATTTTCATTATTTTCATCACTCTATGACACAACACAACGGAAGGGGAAAGAAAGCATGCGGAAAAAAGTTTGTGGCAATTAGGAAGAGAAGGCTATTATGTCTCTGGCCATAATTTACAACAATTGTATGAATAATGACGCATTAAAAGTGCAAATTTAAATTTATTAATGTTAAGTAATGTAATGTACATAGGAAGGTAAGCAGATAAGCAGGTAATTCTATAACTATGTATAAGCATATTTATGATCCATTGTAGCTCTGAACATAAGAATACGCTTAAAACATTTGTAAAATACAAAAACAATCCATATTAGGCCTCATACTTTCCTATGTGTATTGTTTGTTATTCATTCAAATAAATAAATAATAAATGTTTGTAAAAATATACCATAAAGCATACAGCATACAGCATACAGCATATACAGCATACAGTGTGTGGTATTGTAAACGCGCGTGTATTTTAACGCATATCCTACGCATACGCATTTTATACGTATTTTATACAATATTTAACGAAAAAAAATTTTATAATGTTTGAAATATAAATCAAAATACAGCAGAGAAACAACAACAACAAAAAAAAAATTGTGTAAACATAACCACTTACATTAGAAACATACCCACATGTTTACAATCAGAATAGACTTATGATGTTACCCAGCAAACATACATAAAGGCAGGCATTAAGCAAAAATTAATTTTACTTGATTTTTTTTTAAGAATTTTGACACATGATAACGGTCATTTTGTTGAAGCTATCATTCAACAACATACATACGTAACATAATTGGTTTTTACAACCCTTTAGTCAAGATTACAACCTAGTTTTCTACACCATTTGTGTTGTGTGTGTTAAATTTTATACATGAGTGGAGGGATCTACAGCACAAGACATACTTTTGAGAAACTTTTCTTGTCAATTTTATTTACTCTGAAAGCCGTGGAGGAAATTTCTTTTTCATATTACGTTTAGTTGGACCTGAGGTTTAAACCGAGACCTCAGGTCTAATAAGACTTCTAGACTACGGCGACATTTTCCACAACACGTGCAAATAATAAAATCGTTTTACGGAAATGGTTGCTACATTCGTGTAATGTACTGTGTACTTAGCCAATGTTACGATCGCCATAATAGTCCTACCAAGAGAACTATACGCAGTGTACATTGAAGTTCACTGGTTCAGTAAAAGATAGGCAATCACCCGTAAGCCTTACGAAACATAACACCGCTATTCATGAGTGTACCAAAGATCCAAAGATGTCGTTTGTGTATCGCACCCATGAACTGATCTTTCACCAACCATAACCTTGGCAAATTAAAACATTGTAACTTGGGCTTGCTTCTAGACAAGGTTCAGTTAACCAAGGAAGTGAGTGTAATGATATGGTTCTCTGAAATGGGACTCGAATGAATGGTAAATGATTTACCAAGTTTTCACCGAAAAAATCGTTTTCAACATTGAGGCCTATTCCTGGATGAATGTGATGATGTAAACAAACAAAATTATTGAATTTGGGATGATACCAATCCCCAATGCCATGCATGAGTGTCCTTTGCCTCCCGAAAGTCACTGTTTGTCGATTATTTTTGGCTGCCGGCGTCAACGGTCTGTAGTCCTTTGCATTGCAGGACTATGTTACGTAACTCACAGATCACGTCACGTTGGATATTTTGCATGAAATATTTAAGAATATGGTCATGGCCACCGAGATATTGGAATTCGACAGCTTTAGAAATTTTCTTGAAAGTCGCCGTGGTCTAGTAGATAGTGCGTTAGCTTACTAGGCGTGAGGCCTCGCTTCAAACCGCAGATCAGACATCAAAACGAAAATATGAAAAAATATTTATTCGTCGACTTCCTCTCAGCAGATTTCTAGCAATAACTCTGCGAGTAAATAAATTTGCCATGAAAAAATTCGCAAAAAAATCTATCGTTCGGAGTCGACTTTAAACTATAGATCACGCCACTCATGTGTGATGTAAGAAGCTAGGTCGTAATCTTGATTGAAGGGTTGTAATGACCATTTATGTGTGTATGTATGTATCAAATTTGCATCGCTTACATAAACTGGACTTGCACAAACCACAGCTTAACAAATTTAGCATAGTGACTTGGTCTTGTTTCTGGACTAAACTGAAGTGAATATAAACGACCGTATACAATGATGTGTGTTTGCTATATGGGCTGAGGAGTCCATGACAACTGGGCCTGAATTACATCGAAAAATTATCAATTCCATGTTAGGGTCTGTTCCTGGAAGAGATGGAATGTGCGACTTTGGTTGAATATGTGTATTTGAGAACGTCAGTTATATCTTGAAAGTCACTGTTAAGTGTGGATTTTTTATTGCCAGCGTCATCGTTCTTCATTCCTCTGAGAATGGCGGTTGATAATTTCAGCTTCTTTTGCTCTAAATTGCATGATTTGGACCTTAATAACATATGGTCTAAGCAAGACGATGCTATTTAAATTATAGCACGTGTCATGTTGGATATTTTGCACGGAAAATGTGAGGGCATTTCAGGTGCAGGTGATGTGAACTGACCACCGAGATATTGGAATTCGATCACA
>QOCX01001500.1:15063-33286 GCA_005959815.1 Sarcophaga bullata | reverse complement strand
TTTATTTACTCTCAGAGTTTTTGCCAGAAATCTACTGAGGGGAAGCCGCCGAAGAAATATTTTTTCATATTTTCCTTTTGATGTTTGACCTGGGGTTTGAACCGTGGATTTACGTCCAAAAAGCCAACACACTACCTACTAGACTACGGAGACTACATCTGCTTACTTCAGGTATCTCAATTTTATCGATGTCATAATGATAACCCTCAAAACGATTAATTTTATTTATTAGGAATCGGTGACAAACTGACACTCTTGATAAATAGGCTTCGATTTTTTAACTTCATTGGTGCTCTTTTTTTTGAAGGAGCAAAAGGAATATTCGAGGTAAAGAGTAACTTAAATGGGGGATAAAAATATCGCACGAAATTTGTTTACAAATAATTGCGAGCGGCAACACTGATTGCCATGCAGTTGTAGTTCGATTTACGTTGTGTAAAATAATGTGTATTTTGGAGACAACAACAACAACACATTTTATTTTTGTATTTTTTTCTTCTTCTTCTTCTTCTATTTCTCATATCTGTTGCCGCAGCTTAGAAGTGAGGCCTTCAGTGTAATCATCCTACACGCGCAGGTTTATGTTATTGTTGTTTCCCCCAGTACAATAGCTATTTTGTATGTTGTTGTCATTGTTTTGTTATTGTTGTTGTTGTTGCATGTTGTTACATGTTATACAGCAATGTTTTCGTTGTTTGTAGTTGTAGTTACTACAGTCTTCTATCTGTTGAATGCTGTATTGGGTATGACGCTGTCTTCGTTACTAACATCACATTTGCCAGTTACAGACTGATCAGTGACGACAACGGCGACGATTTCTTTAATAATACAACGACAATTTAAACAAACTAGACAGACGTTCATGGCCCGGCGCGCTCCGCTTTTTATATATTTTTTTCAGTTTTTTTTTTGTTCCTCTAAGAAAAATGTCAACAGTTTCAACAGCAAGTGACCATGATTGGTTCTTGAAAAAATAGGAACATTTTTGTTCCCTAAATTGTCCCGTTTGCCTTGAGTAAATAATTGAATCAACTACACCAGGGCAAGTAAATGACATCGGATCGGAGCAGAAATTTGAATCTTAGTCTAGTTTGGGCTCCTTTTCTGTAGCCTTTTATTTAAAATAGTGATCGCAGAGTTTTAATATTTGTCTGTCTATCTGATGATAGCTCTGCAACCAGGGACTGGGAGTCGGAGTAAAAACAATGCCAAAGATGCGGTCTATTTTGGATATTTATTCGTTCGGTGTGATTTAACATTTTAGGATGTATAGGTGGAGTTAGTTGAAGCCGTCGTAGTCTAGTAGGAAGTGTGTTGATTTATTAGACGTGAGAGCACAACGAAACAATCAACGAAAAATATTTCTTCGGTGGCCTCCTCTCAGCAGATTTTTGGCAGAAACTCTGATTGTAAATAAAATTTCCATGAAAAATTTCCCGAAAAACTTTTGGTCAGATTCGACTTTTAACTGTAAATCCCAGCATAAAATTAACTCACACCATAAATGTAGTGTGTGAAGTTAGGTCGTTGTCCTGACTCGAGGGTTGTAATGACTACTTATGTATGTATGCATGTTTGAAGTATAATGGGGTCTGCAGTCTTACTCAACCATATTGCTAGCAACAATCTATAACCATTTATGTATAGCTTCTGACTGGCATTATTCTACCATTTTATGGAGGTGCGGTTTTAATTATGTCCCCCATAGAAAATAACATCAAACATGAACACCATGAGAAGGTTAGGTACTGCCAACTCTGGAGAAACAACAGAACTCATCATAGAGTTCCAGTTATGACACATTTTTTCCAACATTTCAATCGATATCTCACCTGTGGCAGATGTAGTATTGCTTCCGAGGACTCATATTGTTATCCATACACAAAATAGTTTAGTGGGGTTAAATTTCTTCAAAGGTGATGATAAATGAGTGACAGCAATTGACTTTTGAATATAATTTCATACAAAATGTTGTTCGAGGCTACGAAGCAGGTTGGTCATCAGTGACTTTCAATTTTATCCTATTTTTTCTAGCCCACGTAGCCAGTGGTAGGTGGAATCTTGTTTCCCAGAGTTGAAATTGAAGATAGCTTAAGAATGAAAGGCGTCAGAAGTTGCATGGACTCTCTACATCATATACATCGACACAACGCTTGTGGCATAGAGGGAGCAACGAAAATTCCGACGAACTAGCACGGCAGGGATCGAAGATATCTGAGGAGAAGACGATGGAGGTGATATATATACATATGTGCGTCAACAGAAATACTTTTCCAAATTGGAAAAATCAGCAAGGAATTCAACAAACCATGAGTGATCCAACATACCTAGTTGCCGAATTTCAAAACTTCTGTGGCTGGGGACAGCAGGAAAACCAAGAGCTACTTGAATTCAACGAGATAATGATCTAACAGGAACTCCAACGCGGCACTATGCTATTGATAATTTCACTGACAAGCTCAGTCTGCCCCACCAGAATTACTGCAGAAGCTGCCATGATATGGAGGAAACGGAATCGCTAAAACGCCTTTTATGCTAGTGCTCTGCACTTTAGAACCGACATCTTAGGATTTAGGGTGACACAACGTTTGAAGATCTGGACACGGCGGCAAACGTGCCACTAAGGGAACTGGCCAGGTTCATCCGAAGCTCGGGGTGGTTCAAATGCACCACTAACGGATCATGACAAGGGGAACTTGTCTGTGAGCGGTAAGCTGCCCGCTTATCTAACCTACGATTAAGAGGTCAAATTGTAAGATATGGGCAATCAATGGAGATTAATTTTACAAATGTGAAATGAGATACTGTCCTTTTGAAATCACATGTCAAGCGATAAAAATTTCGAGTAGAAATTAAACAGCATAAGAAGGGTTAGGAATACAAACGAATTTTAAATTTATAAAAATTTAAATTTTTGTAAGAAAATGTTGTTTTTTTTTTATTAAATTAAACTACAGATTGGAGATTTTACGCTTTTCGAAGACAATGTGTTTTGTATCTTGTATTTAACTGACTGGAAAGGCTAATTTACCAACATGTATGGTGTATAGGCGTACCTTTATTTTTATTTTATTTTTTCCTTTGTTTCTTTTGTTTTATTTGTTAGAGGACCTTCAATAACACAACATGCTGCATTATTGTTTATAAAACATAAAATAATTAATTTAGAGAACAAAACAAGATCAATTTCCAATTAAAGTTTAAAACAAAAATTGTTTTTGAATTGAATTTTAAAAATTTAAATCGATTTGAATTTGAACATAAACAATGTCTTCAGTTAACGAAATAAAAAAAGAAAAAAAAACTTTTAAAGTTTAACCGGAATTTTAAAATCGATTGTGGAGTTTTATTTTGTTTTATTTTGTTTTGTTTCGTTTCTGTTGACACACCCTCTTTTACAATTGAATTCTAAGAAATTCGTTAAATTTCTTAATAATAGTTTCGATATCCGTTAAATACACACTAAAAAACCTGATAGAACGTGAACACTGCACTGGAATATGGTTGGACACACCGCGATTATTTTCTTTTTCCTTCTTTCTTTCTTTCTTTCTGTTTTGTGTGTGTTTTCTTTTCACTTTTCATTCGTAACATCCATCGTACGATTATAACTTTGTAGGGGACCGTTTAATGTAAAGGGCTATAGCAACAACAACAACAACAACAGAAACAAATAAACCAAACACAAAAATATGAAATTTGAACTACGCACACACATACACATTCACACGCACGTGTATTTCTTTTTTATATGAGATACATACATACAAACCATATATGCACGGTTATTCTTCTAAAATTATACAACCAACCGACTATAGAAACTTTCCATGGTAATTTTATTTTTCTCTCAGATTCACTATTGCGCATACGCTACTTTCTTTCATGGCAACCTGATGGCAAAATGTGGCCAGGAACTAAGAATTGGGATTATAATACTGGAAAACATCATAAAGAAACTTATAGAAGAATAGAACCCGAACGTGTGCAGTAAGTTTTTCTAAGAAACTAAAGCGTGCTTGTCTAAAACGGAAAATATCATTGGAGAATGATCCCAGTGGTGGCCACTTCAAGGCCGTGCAAAATTGATCCAAGGTGATAAAATTTTCGAAATAATAAGGATGACTAGTATTCAGTCATGGTAGTCTATCAGGTAATGTGTTGGTTTATTAGACGTGTAGCTACGTTTCAAACCCCAAGTCAGACATTTCGAGCATAACGAAATATGAAAAAATATTTCTGTTGCTGGCTTCCTGAGAGGTCTGACTGCTGAGAGCTTCTGGCAAAAATCTGAGGTTAAATAAAATTGCCATGAAAAGTTTCTCAAGAAATTTTTTATGCGGACTATACGTCCCGCCACTCATGTATAAAATTAACACACACAACATATGTTATGTGAGAAACTAGATCGTTATCCTGACTAAAGCGGCAATTATGGATGTATGTATGTATTTTATTCATCATTATCAAAATGATGAGATCCGACAGAGCTACGGACACTTAGGATATGCGTCATTATCCGGGCATTCGTCGTTGATCTTAAATTTCTCTGGAGGGTAAAGAAAGATATCGAAATAAACTACTTTGAGAGAGATTGCAGCTCCTTAAGTTCTAATCTTTTCTACAACTAAAACTAACTAAAGGGAGGAATTTACGGGCAGATAAATTATTTTTCATTATTGTAAGTGGACAATAAGTAGAAGTGAGACGTTAAGCTAAAGAGAGGATCATCCAATGTTTATGTTTAAATTTGCCATATTATGTATTTGTTTTCAATACTGCACTTTAGATTTAAAGCAAAATGAGCATAAACAATATAAAAAAAACGAATCCCTTCGTTGCCACTGTGATTAAAAAAAACTTGTTTAATTGAGCAGTTTTACCGACATTGCTCCTGCACTGTCATAATTTTAAAAAAGTTAACTTTAGTTTATCATTAGGGTGTAATAAACAAAAGAGAATTAAAGGTAACTTCTAAAGTGCAGCTTTAGCTAAGTTACCTTGTAACTAAACCCAACTTTAACGGCAAAGTTGTAATAATGGCACTAATATGAAAACCATGATGAAATTTTTTCGTCTCACTTTGAATAGACTGGATTGTTTGAGTCTTCTAGTCAAAAATTTTCGACGTACCAAACATATAACGCGTTCTAGACATGTCTCCATGTTCGAAATGACGGATTGCTAGCCATAATTACCCATGGCAACCTGATGGCAAAATGTGGCCAAGGAACTAAGAATTGGGATTATAATACTGGAAAACATCATAAAGAAACTTATAGAAGAATAGAACCCGAACGTGTGCAGTAAGTTTTTCTAAGAAACTAAAGCGTGCTTGTCTAAAACGGAAAATATCATTGGAGAAATGATCCCAGTGGTGGCCACTTCAAGGCCGTGCAAAATTGATCCCAAGGTGATAAAATTTTCGAAATAAATAAGGATGACTAGTATTCAGTCATGGTAGTCTATCAGGTAATGTGTTGGTTTATTAGACGTGTAGCTACGTTTCAAACCCCAAGTCAGACATTTCGAGCATAACGAAATATGAAAAAATATTTCTTTGCTGGCTTCCTGAGAGTCTGACTGCTGAGAGTCTTCTGGCAAAAAACTCTGAGGTTAAATAAAATTGCATGAAAAGTTTCTCAAGAAATTTTTTATGCGGACTATACGTCCCGCCACTCATGTATAAAATTAACACACACAACATATGTTATGTGAGAAACTAGATCGTTATCCTGACTAAAGCGGCCAATTATGGATGTATGTATGTATTTATTCATCATTATCAAAATGATAGAGTCCGACAGAGCTACGACACTTAGGATATGCGTCATTATCCGGGCATTCGTCGTTGATCTTAATTTCTCTGGAGGGTAAAAGAAAGATATCGAAATAAACTACTTTGAGAAGATTGCAGCTCCTTAAGTTTCTAATCTTTTCTACAACTAAACTAACTAAAGGGAGGAATTAACGGGCAGATAAATTATTTTTCATTATTGTAAGTGGACAATAAGGTAGAAGTGAGCGTTAAGCTAAAGAGAGGATCATCCAATGTTTATGTTTAAATTTGCCATATTATGTATTTGTTTTCAATACTGCAACTTTAGATTTAAACAAAATGAGCATATACAATAATAAAAAAAACGAATCCCTTCGTTGCCACTGTGATTAAAAAAAACTTGTTTAATTGAGCAGTTTTACCGACATTGCTCCTGCACTGTCATAATTTTAAAAAGTTAACTTGTTTATCATTGGGTGTAATAACAAAAAGAAATTAAAGGTAACTTTAAAGTGCACTTTAGCTAAAGTTACCTTTAACTAAACCCAACTTTAACGGCAAGTTGTAATAATGGCACTAAATATGAAAACCATGATGAAAATTTTTTCGTCTTCACTTGAATTAGACTGGATTGTTTGAGTCTTTAGTCAAAAATTTTGACGTCACCAAACATATAACGGTTCTAGACATGTTGCCATTTCGAAAATAATTGTACATATAAGCAGCCTACATATAATGGGAACTTTTATTGGTAATTTGAACAAGTTCCTATTGAGATGAACACAGAAATCATTCGTCATTGAGGTGAGTCAGCAATCTAAATAAAAGTTTTGGAGCTTTAGGCGAGTCACTGCTAGTACGAGCAACTTAAGGTTAAACTGCGTCCTTTGTAGCGATTACACCTTTCAAATGATCAAATATCTGAAGAGGAGCATCTCATAGTAGAGGATTCTCCTAACTGCTAAAGAAGGAAACCAATTCTCATTATCACTCACAGTTCGCTTCAGGAATGAGACCATTTTTGTTGCAATTTAGTAGCTGTTCACACATGTAGGGTCGGAAATCGAACTGCCTAGCTTAGGTTTTTGTTTTTCCATTAATTAAACACTATAAAATGTCGTGTATATTCCAATTAAATCCACTTCTGCTGAATATTTCTAGGAAATCAAAATGAATAATACGACTCTGTCCAATATCAGTTTACGTTCGATAACAAATCTGACGTCAGACATACATGTTTTACGTCAGATATGTTGTTTGTTTATTGGGCTGCAGTTGCACAGTGAAATATTATTATAACGGAGCGAACCATTTATTAACGTAAAATTGTCCATTTTTTGTTTATTTTACTGTGAGCTGTTTTAAAATATAAAGAAAAATCTCTTCATATTTTAATGTTAAAATTGTCTTGCATTTCTTTATTAATTTTTTTTCTTTCTTTCTTAAAAATATTGTATGAACAAATTTTTTATATTTTTGCTGTTGTTGTTGTTGGCGTTTGCTGATTTTGTTGGCTGACTGGTATGGTATGCAAAGAGTCATTGTGTATCTGTTAGTTGCAGATACATTGTTATTCCCGTATTTGCATTTGCTTTTGTTTTCGTTTTGTTTTTTGCCATATTTTTAGATGCGCCCGCCGTCTAAGTAAATCTGTTGGTTGGTTGGTTGGTTAGCTTGTATGCTGGTTTCTTTGCTTGAATGATGGGAGCCAGTAAGTATTTGGTAGTTTGGTAGAGATGATTCATAAGCATTATAAATAAAGCTTTAGTGGGACTTTTTTGTTCTTTTTTTTTTTGTTTTTTTGTGCTCTCCACTCATTATACCCTACATGGCAATAAGTGGCAAGCAGTGTGTGTTGAAGGTTATACTCGAAATATCAATTTAGCCAGCCAAATACAATACAAATGTTAGAAAATCAATCAGTTTTTTTTTTTGTTAATTTTTTGGTCATATTTTTAATTTTTCTATTCACTTTTAAATGGTGATTAGAAATCATGTCACGATATTCATCTCTGGCACTATTATTGTACAGTTGGAAAGTATCATACATAAGGTGACTGAAAACAATACTTCTTCTAGCATCAGTTTAGAACTGAGATTTTCTGTTTTCCTCTAGAATTTGCACAAGGTTTGGTAGTTCAAAATAGGTATTCTGTTCGAAGAAGGTACCGCACGCTTTTTATCACAAAATCATCTTCAGCGATGGGGATTATTTCTGGACAAAATTGTCGAATTTGTGACTGTCACTGTTTGATGTAGATTTTGGTTCATATTTCTCGGTGAACGACGTTACAAACAACATACATAATTGGCCATTACAACCCTTTAGTCAGGATTACGGCCTAGCTTCTCACACCATTTATGTTGTGTGTGTTAATTTTATACATGAGTGGCGGGACCTACAGTTTAAAGTCGACTCCGAACGACAGACTTTTGAGAAACTTTTCATGGCAATTTTGTTTACTCTCAGAGTTTTTGCCAGAATCTGCTGAGAGGAAGTCGCCGAAGAAATATTTTTTTTCGTATTTCGTTTTTGATGTCTGACCGGAAATTCGAACACTGGCCTTTCGTCTAAGAAGCCAACACATTACCTACTAGACTACGGCGACTTCGGTGAACGACTTTGCCCCGATTAAATGTCTTTTGGTCTGAATTGGACGATTTGTACATCTACGGCATGTAGTTTAAATAGAACTCTGCTACTTGAAACATTGGATATTCTGCACAAGCGAATTGAAGGCATGGTCATCTCACGAGGAGATAATGCAGCCACTGAGATCTTTTGGTCCCATTAGAATTTTTCTTGTGGGATTACCTTAAGTAGCAGGTGTATACAAATTAGTCATAAGCCTTAGCGGTCTTCAAAGCCAACATTTCTGAGACATTCCACCCAAAGAAGCTATTGAGGGCATTATATTTTGCACACAACTGCATCAATATATCTATTAAATAATAATAATTTCGATGATATCTCCTCTATGTTTACCACATATTTATCAAATTAAATCGATAATGAACTTATAATAGACCAGGTTCCAAATCATAGTTAAACACTACAAAGAAAGGATGTCAGTATACGATAAATATTTATCCCGATAGATGATTAACCTAGAAGATTAATATGTGAATATGAAAACCTAACCGAAATATCACTAACAATACAACCAATATCCATCAGATGAGTTCAGACTGAATTCAGGGGTACCGCAATTCTCGGTTTATCTCCGACACTATTTCTTATTTTTGTTAGTGATTTTATCTCTTCTACTCCTAACCCCACCTACTCTTTTGTAGATGACAGTAATATTTGTCATTCAAATGCTTTCAATCGTAGACCTTTGGATATTGAAGTGAAACGCTTTATTATGAATGAATCAATCACACTCGCCTTATAGTGAAACCCCGAATGAGGTCGTGTGAAAGGAATGGATTTTAATGCACGAAAGTCTCAATGTTGTTTGATAACACATAAGTGTGGCAGTAACATTGCATCATCTGTAACTGTGGCTGGGTCAAATATTGGGCAGCCAGAAGCTGTTGATGTTCTGGGCATAAAAATTCGATGTGATGTTCGCTGACACCAGCATATTTTTCTATCGTCGAAAGAAGCATTCAAATGTCATGATTTCTTAACACGGTGCAAGAAATATACTAGTCGTAGTCGTAGTCTACGTAGGTTGTGTGTTGTCTTATTAGACGTAAGGCCACGGTTCAAACCCCAAGTTAGACTAACAAAACAAAGTATGGAAAAGAATATTTCTTCCCTGCGGACTCCTCGCAGCAGATTTTCTGGCAAATAAAAACTCGTGGAGTGAGTAAAAATTTTCATGAATAGTTTCTGAAAAATCTGTCGTTCGACATTAAACTGTAGGACCCGCCACTCATGCATAAAGCTAGCTAACACAACATAAGAGGTGTAAGAAGCAAAGTCGTAATCCTGTTCCAGTATTTCATTGTATTGTCGAATGAAGCATTCAAGTGCCATTTTCTTAACACGGTGTAAGAAACACTTCTCTTCAGCAGATATTTTACCTATTAATACCACTTATATCCAATGGAATACAATTCTCATATATGGTTCTGTGTACCGAAAATTATTTTGAGACTTTTCGACCGCTTGTAGGAAAAAGCGAAGGTGCTTGTTAAAGACAGTGGGGTATCCAACTGTACTGATTCATTAGAACACCGCGCAATGTGATTTGAGTTTCAGGTTTTACGACAACTTCAACAGAATAAGCTCGAGAAAAAAGTGGACTTGAACCCGAAGACTGCAGATTTTGACATAATGCACGTCTGTCACGTAGGGCATAAAAATTTGTGATCGATTACCTAGTTTATCTCACGTTACATTACAGATAAAATGCGTTTTGTAGCGGCACTATCCGTGTGTGGAAGTACCTTCCAGCAGAAGTGTTTCCAGTCTACCATGACAGTCAAACATAACTTCCACAAACACTCCCTCCCTCCCATAATCTATTTCCCATTTCCAACCCAATGCACTGAATAAGTAGGGCCATCCGCTGGTCATAGTATTAAAAGAAATTCAGATTTTTGGACGTATCGTAGAAAAACAGCATGTCGCTGAAAGTAAGATTTCAATAGAAACACATTTCTTATACAAACTGGATAAGCCAGCATTGTTCTTTTGTTTATTTTACGCTAAAGTGGTAAACCTTATTGAGTACTTTTTGGTCCAATGTCACGAATCATTTTTGTACAAAAGCAATTTACACTAAAAAACCAAACCAAACTATTAAGAAAGCTCTAGGCCTTGGTGTTCTAGGCATTAGGCTAACTTAGAACTTCCTTATGGACCTGTAATTTGAAAACTATCTTCCTAACTCATTCAAAAAGAGGACAAATGGAAAACATCCTTTGCTTCTGCGCAGTACTTGCTTTCTACGAGAAAAACTAAACACTAAACATCTAAACGACTAAAACGGAACTACCTGTTGAACATAATAGGGATTTTTAATTTTTAAAGTTCCAGAGAACTTAGAAATTTATTAAAGCGTAGGGTATTACCGCATACGATCGTAACAGCAACTCTAAAATCTTAAAAAATTTTTTTCTTCTCGCTGACAATATTGCATTTGTGTATCCGAGTGAGATTTGTGTGTCAGTATACGAGTGTATGTATCTTTATTTTGTTTGTAATTTATGTGCATCGAAGCAAATTTCTTTGAATTTTGTCTACCTTTTTGTGGTTTTCAATTTCCATACAAAACGATTCCTCAAATGATTTTAGTTTCAGTTCATACACGATACAAAATGAATCTTTGGGATGCTTTTGTGTATGTTTTTCTGTTTCTGTTTCATTTGCCATCACTTTTTACAGTTGTTCGCAGCAACAATAAAAGCTTTTGAGAGCAACCTTAAGAAATAGAGAAAGAAATCTCGTTGCATTGAAATGATATACGTTTTCTCTCTCTCGCTCTCTCTCTTTTCCTTGATGTAAATTGAGTTTAGAAAATTAAAATCGTTTCGATTTTTCCATTAAGATCGAGAAGAAGACAGAGAGAGAGAGTGAATTAGAGAGTGAAAGAGAGAGCGAAAGAGTGACTTGAATGTTTAAACTTTAAAGTCAATATTGACTCTTTGCAATCTCAAGTTTATCTTTTTAATTTCGCTTGATTTTGATTTTTTTTTTGTTTTTTATAAATTCTGATCGTTTTTTTTTTTGTTTTTTAATTTGTTATGTTGTTGTAGTTATTGCTGGTTTCACTTTGGCCTGACGTTGAAGTTCAAGCCTTCATTGTCGTAGCAGTTGTTGCTTTGGATAATGAATGTTTCAAATGGTTAGACAAGACCTTGAAATAATTTTCTTTTTTTTTTTTCATACATAGTTTTGTTGTCGTTGTTGTTGCCATTTTTTTTTTTCTGTCTTCTTTTTGTTGTTCATTATTATTTACTATTATTGTTGTGTTAGATTTTTTTCTCTCTTTTTTTTTTGTATTTTTAAACATAAATTTTTATGTATAATTTTATTGTTATTATTACGACGACGAATATCTTTTTGTTTTCGCTATTGTTGTTATTGTTATTGTTGTTGTCGTGTGTGTTTTTTTTTTGTTCTGTTGTTGTTTTGTTGTTTTAAAGTGCACGATTCGTAAAATTGTTCACTTAAAAAAAAATAAAAAGTAAAGAAAAAAAATGTTTTTTTTTTGTTCTTTTCAACGTCATAATAACTCAACATGACATACTACAGATACGAATACGAATACGTCGAGTCACATTCGCACACACAATTCCACATAGGGTAAGAGCTTTGGGATGCAGATAGTCAAAGGAATTATTTCTTTGTAATACCATTAGAGGATTTTTTTTTAAATTTTAGCACAAATTTTGATAAAATTTGCCTAAAAGTCATCAATATACACTCGATTGCGTTAGGATCTACTGACTGGGGTAATGTATTAAGATGTCTTGGGGGGTATAAAATAAGAGAAAATCCCTAACAATATGCAAAGTGTGATTGAGGCCAATGCCTTGGTGAAAAATCCACACAAGCTGTCAACCAATGTTTTCAGATTTTGTTCCAATGTTCTCGCATATCTGTAGTGATCCCTCTGACTTTCAATGTAAACCCGCAAAGACTGGTGTATGTAGACTTTTTTCTTCGACTGTATATAAGCGGGTCAGCTGGTTTTCACCGGTCTAAATATACTGTTATATGTAGACTTATTTCCACTGGCTTTTATCAATTTAAAAAAGATGTTGCAGCGTTGTTTAAGGCATTTACAATCAAGAACGTTTGAAAAACAAAACGAATATGAAAAGATACGACATAGAACAGTATTTGAAAGTAAGAATAAAAATAACCAGGAATAAAGTCTACATACAATGGTGTATGTAGAATTTTTTCTTTGATTGTAGAGGCTATAGCTATCCAGAATGGAGAATGGAGTGAACATTATTTTCAAATATGTTGCACCTACTCTCGTCAGTATATTAAACATTTTTACCAAAAATAGGTATTCCTGTTCACGATTTTTTCTGAGCTTTTTCGAATTTTTATAATCAATCTTGTGCAAAATATTTCTTTTGTAGTTCCTTCCTCAGCATCTTTCTGGCCAAAGCTCTGAGAGTAAGTTAATTGCCACGAAAAACTGTTTAAATCTGTCATTCGAATTCGACTTTAAACTGAAGGTCCTGCCACTCACAAGTAAAACTAATGCACACAACATGGATAGTGTGAGAAACCAAGTTGCAAAATAATACTTATTGTTGCTTACTTTACAGGAATTTTGAATCACTTTTTATATGTTTCGTAAATTGTGCAAAGTCACCGTAGTCTAGTAGGTAGTGTCGTGGCTTATTAGACGAAAGACCATGGTTCAAATCCCCGGTCAGACATCAAAAACGAAATATGAAAAAATATTTCTTCGGCGGCGGCTTCCTCTCAGCAGATTTCTGGCAAAAACTCTGTGAGTAAATAAAATTCCCATGAAAAATTTCTTAAAAAACTCTGTCGTTCGGAGTCGACTTTAAACTATAGGACCCGCCTCTCATCTATAAAATGAATCCTGACTGAAGGGTTGTAATGGCCAATTATGTCATATAAATAGTGCATATCCTTCATATCTTAGTTGTCCTATTTCAGAATACTTTTTATATTCATTTTATCAGTTTTTCATTTTATCAGGTTTTTAGTAAAGCCGTGTTTGACATTGGTAAACCTATGAAAATTAAATGCAGTTTGAACCCAAAGATAAAGCAACTTTAAATGGCATGGAATGATAACCAGGAAATATTCCTATTGTTGTTACAGAATTTGATCTTCAATATTAGTTGCTTAACCTAGTGCTTTTCATTGAAACTTCGGGTTTTTTTACATGTATTTCCGAAATTTGACAGTTGATGACGGCAACAGAAGTGGAAGCTATATCTGTCAAATTAATTGTCTTTTATAGAGTCAGTCAAATAGAAAAATTGTTTTATCAAAATGAGTGCTCTGTTCAGGCAACGTACTGCCCATTTGACAATCACAATAATCGTCCTATCGAGAATACTATTTATAACGTGGTGGATATATTCGAACTCACTGCTACAGTAAGCAATCGACTAACACGATATGTATGTGTTTGATGTATCTCTCAAACTCAACTCTCTAATTATGCATCCCGACTTAGGTCTGCATTCATACAAAATTTAACTGATTTAGGAACTGAATGTAAACGGCCATAGGCAACGACATGTATTCTCTAAAAAGGCTCTGGAGACATTGACAACTGATCTTAGTTTTCATCGAAAAATTGTCATCAGCAAAGAGGCCCATTCCAGCTTAAATCGACATAGAAACCAAGAGTCCATGGTATTCGTTGTTGGGGTGAATTTGTGGCTTTTTTCATTATTAATTGAGGACAACGTTGGCCAGAACATGACTGCTAACGGCGAGCTCTCGAAGACGATAATTGCCAACATCTTTTGGCCTGAATGGGATGATTTGAACTATCATTATATGATTTCATTGGCTATTCCTAATATATAGAAGCGTGTACCCTTGGATCTTATTGGGCCCATGTGCATGTTAACGGTAAAAGGTAGTGAGCAAAAGATTGACGTTTGATTGACAATAAAATGTTTCGACAGTGGAGCGATTGTATTTTTTTAAAAGATGTTACCATATGCCCAACAACGTTTTAGACAAACCCACGCAATATTAGTTCGCCTGTCCTTGGTGCAAGTTAGTAATTTCGGTGTAAACTTTGCTCTAATGTGGCTTATTCTAGCAAAATTCGAAAATCCATGATACGAGCAAACCAATTTGTCAGCAACATATGCTAACAATAAACGACTTTTCGAAACATTCCTTTATGTATGACAGTTTTCGATCGGTGTTTTAGTGTCTCGGATAACTGGTATGCGTTGACACGTCATATTTAAAAACTCTTCATTGAAAGACTGTTTCTACGGCGCTGTGAAATGTCGGTTGGCTTTAACTTGTGCGTGAGTTGGATTTTATGTGGTTGGAGGTGAGCGATAATATCAAATGAGTTCTGAAAAGTTCATTATTAGAAGAATTTGTAAGAATTCATACGTTTACAGCTCTGTATGATATGTTGTATGAATGATGTTGTTTAGTGCGGATGTTATTTGTTCGTTTGTCCACTTTGAATAGTGGAAGTCAGCTGTATCTCTCTGTGAACTTCGCATAAAATTTAACATGTTTTTTTCTATTAACAGTGCGGCACAAAATTATTTCAAGTATTTTGAAAATTTTCAAATATTTAATGACATGCATTTCATCATCTACAATTTAATTTCGGAATTTTTAAACAAGAAATAATTTCACAATTAGTTCGGCAAGCCATTTAAATGAGTTTCAGTTTTAATTTTGCGCTCCATTGTAAGCCTGCCTAAACAATCAGACGAACAGACAAACAGACAAACAAACAATTGTATTTCATCAATTTAAAATGGGATTTTTTTTCTATTTTTGTTGTTTTCTTTGTATTTTCACCTTTTTTTTTTTTTTTTTTTTTTGGTTAGGAGAACTAAATCACAAGGTCACTTTTATGTCATACTCGTATTATGAGGTTCAAAAATCATGCACAAACATTTTTTAAAAAAAGAATACTTAGAATACAATTACGAAACGAATACAATTCATATGGTTATCCAAGCATACGATATTTAAGCGCGTATCCATACTTACGTACAATTTGGATTACTTTTCCACTTAAAATTTCGTAAGTAGTTGCTCATCAATGATGTCATTAAGTCGTCGTGTATCTAAATGTCACTAGAAATATTACGATTAAACGATTGATACGAATTTCAGTGGTGTTGTGGGCGCATCATACTTCTCAGAGTTGACGGACCTTAGTTCATAAGAAGGAAGAGTCGGGTGTACTAGCTGCAGTGATGACTGTCGAGGATTTCAAAATCTCTGGGGAAAATATTAGAATAATGTCAGGGCACTAGGGTCTATTGACCTATTGACTAGAACGAATTACAAATACCTCGAGTCTCTCAAAAACAAACACTTGAGCTTCTACTATGTACGTAGATGATCAAACTCAAAGCAGTTCCAAGAGTAGAGGAAATGAAAAACTATGGAATGTCAATCGTCTAGGGTTTTCAACACCTTTTACCTACTTTTACCCTAAAATATGTCGCAAATCCCATGAGTAAGGATGAAATTTAGTTCAGCAAATCTATTTCAAAACGGATTCTGAAAGAGTATTTTTTTAGGCGACTTCCTCTGAGCTGTTTAGTAGTAAAAAGTTAGAGAGTAAGTTAAATTGAATTGAAAAGTTTCTCTGACCTTTAGCCACTCATTGATAAACTTAACTTAAACAAAGTGAGTGGTGGTGTGAGAAGTTAGGTTATAATCCTGACTATACGCTTGTAATAACCAATTGACATCTTTGCATTTTTTATGTATATGGCAGATAGCCGTAATTGGATGACACAACAACATATTGGTTTAAGAAGTTTACAATCCAATGTCAGTCTTGAGTTTCTCAACAACATTTTAATAAACTTTAAAGAGATTTGTGTTAATTTGAAGTTGCTAAGTAGATCCATTATCTATCTCTATGTATGCTTATATGCTTATTTATTCGAACACAAGGCCATGTTCCCTTTCTTAACGTGAAAGTTTGGTTGTTTTACTTTAATCCTATACAGATTTATGGACTTCTTTAACTGGAAATTATTTTCTTAAAAATATCGAGACTCTTCGAGGCAATTATTTTATTTGCTGAGAAAATCTGTTTCATCAGCAAAGTGGGTAGTACGAGTGCGGATGCATAGAGACATGTCCGAACTAGGTCCCAAAATATTGCTAGTGTAACACAGGGGCTGTAAACGGATGGAAACTTTGGATTGATAATATATAGCTTTCTTATAGGTTCTTAATACATTCATAAATAATTGCTCATTACAGCCCTCCAGTCAGGATTACGACCTAACTTCTAATATCCCTTATGTTGTGTGTGTTAATTTTATACATGAGGAACGAGACATGTTCTTCGAACGACAGATTTTTTGAGAAACTTTTCATGGCAATTTTATTTACTCCCAGAGATTTTGCCAGAAATCTGCTGAAAGGAAGTCGCCAAAGAAATACTTTTTCATATTTCGTTTTGTCTGAGATGTCTGACCTGGGGTTTGAACCGTAGCCTCACGTATAATAAGCCAATACACTACCTAGTAGACTACAGCGACTTCAGGTTCTTAATGTTAATGAAAAACTTTTCGTATATCAAACGTCTATTCTGTTCTCGTTGAACGACTTTCTCTTTTCTTGCATCAATCTGTGAGTTGGGTTCGTCTAATAATGCTGCGTTTACTTTTTATGGAACCGAATATATAGTCCGTGATGCACCGGCATTTAAAGTTGGCATTAAAAATGTGGGGATTGTAGTGATACAATAACAAAGTGTAGCAAATTCGTAATGATGTTGCACACATTGTTGCAAAACATAGTTCTCATGTGATCATCAAACCAAGTTACCTTTCTCAGCATTTTTTGTCCAATTCCCATTCGTAAATAATAATTTGACTCCAACGTATCATTAACATCGTTTAAGTACTTTTTGTAAGAATGTCGTCTTTTGTGATTCTAAGAATTATTTTAGTTACATTCCCTTAGTCTGATATTGTTCTGAGGCTACTTGTGCCGCTGCCACTCTCGGCGAGCTCTTCTTTTTTCCGCTATCATTCTTTCCATTTTTTTTTCAGGCTCTAAAGCTCAAAGTGCGTCGCGATTTAATATTTCTCATTGAATGAAATGCAAATATTTTGCTTTCGTTTTTGAAGGTGTTATCGAAAGGGAATAAAGAAACCAAACGTCATAAACCAAATATTGAGGGCTTGAGATACCGCAATCTTTATCATGAGCCATAATAAACGCGTAAACTTACAGAAAGTGCTGGTGAACCTGTTCGTCTTACTCGAACACATCCAGTCTCTTGAGTTTTTGTCTTAACAAAATATTTCAAATATTTGCGTTCAGTTGCGAGGAGCACCTAATGGCCTAAATTACTATTTAAATTTATGGTTACTTACTTAATTACTTAATGGGCCATAACAATCCTTCCAGGCGCCTCTGATTCTTGCACGCTTACGCCAGTTGGTCACACCAATCGATGACAGGGCTTCCTCGATTTAGTCCTTCCAACGGATACAAGGTCGCCTTCTTCGCCGACTTCTGCAGATTCCCGCATCAAATACCCGTCTCGCCGGAGTATCCTCCTCCATTCGAACGACATGGTCGAGGCAGCACAGCCGCTGGATATTAAATACGCTGCACAACGTCTATGTCGTTAAGGAGCTCATACAGCTGACTGTTGTATCGGATGCGGAAATCTTCGCCATAAAGAAGCACAGGTAGGATGTGCGTCTTGTAGAGTATTAGTTTCGTCGCACGAGAGAGGCCTCTGTTACTCAATTGCCTATTGTAAATTGGCGGTCTGGACATCTATTGGGAAAAGA
>QOCX01001499.1:3309-23308 GCA_005959815.1 Sarcophaga bullata | reverse complement strand
GCCTTGCTTTTCCAGAACAATTGTTCGAAGTGGGTGAATCGTTTCAGAACAAACTCTCAAGAAATTAAATTTTTTCATTTTGTTCCGAAACCATGGGTGAATCCAGCTTAAGAAGAAATCGATTTAAACCCAAAAGGGAAGCATCTCTCACTGATAAAACTTACAAATATTTCTTCGATGACTTCCTCTCAGCAGATTGCTGGCAAAAACATCGTGAAAAAAAAATAAAATTGACATGACAAGTTTCTCAAAGAAATCTGTTCTTTCTGTGCCGACTTTAAACTGTAGGTCTCGTCACTCATGTATAAAAATTACACAAACAACATGGGAGATGTGAGAAGGTAGGTTGTCATCCTGGATATAGTATTGTAATGACCGATTAAGTAAGTGTAGGTTCCGTTATAGATGCATAAAACTAAAACGCAACATAAATGGTATGGGAAGCCAGGTCGTAACCCCGACTAAAGATTTGTAATGACCAATTATGTATGTACATATGTACATACATACACGGAGGCACTCTCCGTGGGGACAACAAGGAGGAAACTGGCCTCGATGTATCGTCTAAGTGCGATCAGGCAGATAAGTGGCTTAAGGACAGTGTCTGATAAAGCGGTACTGGTATTGGCAAAGACAATACCGATAGACATATTGGCGGATGAGATGAGGCGGATATACTTTCGCCGTCTCGAGCAACCGGGACAAATAGTAGCTATAAGAGCGGAGGAACGTAGGGCTTCCATGTACAAATGGCAGTCACTGTGGGAGAACAGTTTAAAGTGGAGATGGACATTTCACCTTGTTCCCGATATAACCCCTTGGATGGAGAACAATCACTGCGAGCTGGAACTATTACGTGACCCAGTTCCTAACTGGTCATGGATGCTTCAGGAAGTACCTGCACAGATTTGGACATGATAGTTCCCCTATTTGCAAGCTGTGTAGATGAGGAGGAAAATGCGGAGCATATTCTACATGCTGCCCCAGATTTAGATGGCCCGGTGAAACGAGTTTTGTACCAAACCGGCTAATGGAAGAGGCGATGAATTCTAGGATGCTATGGAGCCAATACAGCCAGAGAATGGCTGAAGTTATGCTGGAACTCCGAAGGTTGGAGGAACGAAGGCGAAATTTAAATTAGTGAGATAAAGCTTTAAAGCCAACCAGCTCTCCGCGAAGTAATACCTTACGGCAGTCCCGCGGGGGGAGAGTGGTTGAAGTGTGTAGGGGGTGGGTTTAGTACGTAGGCACCAGTGATGGTGAATCGTGCACTCTTTTGCTGGAACAAAAGTGTCTTTCGAAGATTCCCACCTCCGGCTTAAGACAAAAAAAAAACAAAACATATTTACATACATACATATGTATGTACATACCTATGTGTATATAGGCTGAGAGTTATACGAACTATTTTTATTTTAAAACCCAATTAAAGAAATAAATAATTGAAGAACTATTTCTGTATTCTATTCAATGAAATTCTAAATGAAATTCCATTGTCTTAGTGCTTGCTTATAATCTGTTTCATTTCAGTCTCTAATAATACAAAAAAAAAAAGAAAACTGCGTTCCATTTCGATTGAATATGAAATAGCATTCACACATAATTATCACGGATCAATACCTACAAAACAGATGTGAAATAAACTTCAATTATTAAATGGACTGGGCCCACAACAACAAACATACAAACAAACAGAAAAAAAAATATTAAACAGAACAAAACATTTCACGCATATGTGAAGCACATATTCAACACATTGCAACATTATTGTTAAATTGGCAGCAACAGCAGCAACATCACCACCACCACCACCACCACCAACAGCACTGACAACATAAAACTAAAAAGCCCTTGAAATAACTTCCGATAAATTCCTTTTATTTTTTTCGGTTTCTGTTCAAATCAAAGCACAACAACAACAACAACAAGAACAACATTAAAAAAATGTTATCGAAAGACTGAAGGAATAGTACAAGCATTCATTAAGTTTCGAAGAATTGTTATGTACGATGCGGAGAGCTCTTTTTTTCTCCTTCCTTGACTTGAAATAAAAATTTAAAAAACAACAAAAACAACAAGAAAACAGATGAAAAACAAATTACAGATGCTAATGGCAACGATAATGATAATGAATACAACGTATAACAGCACTTAACCGCCTTGCAACATATTACATATCGCATATTGAGAGCATAAGTATTGGTACTAATCGCACATACGTACGTACAACAAGTACAAATTGTTTATGAAGATATACAAAGCAAATGTACTGCAAATGTACCGCAAATGTTCTCGTCTGCTTTAGGAGAGATGCTACAAATCACATCATGTGCTGAACAAATGCTGTATATGGCAAGCATCATCAGCAAGCAACAACAGCAACAACAACAGCAACAGCAGTAGTTAGTATCAAATAAAAGCAGCATGTGCTAGCAAGCGATAATGATGCTGGATCAGCAACAACATCATCAACTAAACGAGTGTGAAACATATGCGAGCTTCTTAAGGTACTTACTTACTTTACTTCAATCAAACAACCAACAAACAAACAAACAAACAAGCAAACAAACATCATCATTATGTGGCACACATGTCCCTTTTGTTACAAAAAAACATTTTTAAAAAAAGTCCCGTTTTGTAAATTCAGCACAAATTACCAGGAATACAACAGCCAAACAGCCGTTTAAGGGAAAAAAGTGCACACACACACACATATTAGGGTTGTAAACCGATGAGAGGTTATAAAAGTTGACACACATGCGTACAAAAGCGGGAATATTCACAAATGAATTCGTCAGCTTTTTTGCTTTGAAAGTGAAAGCAATATCCACACATGCACTCACACATGCTTACTTAAGAGATGTCCTTAAGCATGGCAAATGTTAAAACACACATGCGTTCTATCGTTGATAAAAACACACGGCAAAACATTCGTTTAAAACCCAAAAACAAACAACACACGTGTGTTGTTTTTTCTGTTTGTTTTCTCTTCTTTGTTGGCAATAAAATTGTGATCATTTAAGGGAAGTTTAAGATCAGTAAACCCAGCCGTTGATTTTTATTTTTTTTTTTTTCAGCATATGCTTGCAACTTTAAAAACAAAACGATTGATTGGTTTTAAGCCGCTTAATTACCAAAGCCGATGATCGATTAATGAAGTTGCCATAGTCCAGTAGGTAGTGTAGTGGCTTATTAGACGTGAGGCCATGGTTCAAACCCCAAGACAGGCATCTCCACCATCACAAAGTATTGAAAAATATTTCTTCTGCTACTCCTATCCACGCAATTTCTGGGCAAAAGCTCTCGAAAGTAAATAAAATTGCCATGGAAAAGCTTCTGAAAAATCTGTCATTCGGAGTCGACTTTAAACTGTAGGTCTCGCCACTCATGTATGAAATGAACACGCCCAACATAAATGGTATGAGAAGCGAGGTTGTAATCCTTACTAAATGGTTGTAATGACCACCCTTAATCCATAATATCCGGAAAACTGGAAAAATAGATTTCAAATGTTATTCAACTTGTCGTGCGACATTTGTCACTTTAAAATAAATTTTGAAATGAAAAAAAAAACAACAACAAAAAGAAAAAATCACGCACACATTGTGTGTGTGATTAGATGATATCTCTTCCGTTGCAACTAGATCACCAGAAGTTGATCATGTTGAACAAGTTTAGTTTAATGCTCTCCACTATCATTGAATGCTCTGCATTGGTGATGTGAAATGCAAGAAAGAAACGAAAATAAACGGAATTGCTGACGTTGTTAGGCATGTAATAATGAGTTTTGCCTCAACAATAATTAAAGTTGCAGCTGTAAAATATTGCAGTCACAACAACAACACCAACAACCACACTAACTTTAAATAACATATGTTAGCAAATTATTTGTATTTGTTATATTAGGGGTTTAATAAATAGTGTTTAAGGCCACAATGGGACTGGGAAAGAAACGAAATAAGTTTCTTAGAAAATTTTGAATTCTTTTACCACAGCATTTGTCTTCGAATGCGCAGTATATAGTACATACGTATCTATTTTAAAGAAAGCTTTGTATAAAACGGCTATTACCCTAGCGAACTTAAACTACAAGCACAACCTGATGAGAGAGAGTGTTTTGCTATTTACTATCCAGCCAATAATCAATATTTTCGATATTAAGCAGCTAAGATTGAAGACAGGAATTTTGCTCTATTATACGAGTTGGATGGTTTGTCATCAGGTCATGTTTGTATTTCACTTTTTATCGTTAAAATTGTCCTTATTTTCTGAATTTTTGAATTTTGAATTTGAAAATCCTTCAGATTAAAATACAGGAGTCTAGTGGGATAGCTTATTAGACATAAGGCCACGGTTCATACCACCACAGGTCAGACATCTCTATCAAAACAAAAATATGAAAAATGAATATAATTTTCTCCGGCGATTTTCTCTCAACAGTCAAAAGCTAAGAGAAAAACAAAAAATTCCCATGAAACTGTTTCTCAAAAAATCTGTCTTTCGGACTCGACTTTAAACCGTAGGTCCCACCACTAATGTACACACAACATAAGTGGTGTCAGAAACTAGGTCGACAAAAGGGTTGCACATTCTTGAAACCTGTGGGATATTATTGCATGCCAGAAGAGAGCACCTTAACACCATGATCCATTACCTTCTGCCTTAAATCAAGTTTCAAAAATTCGAGAATGGGTGCCAGTTAAACTTGCCGTTACATAATACCTTTCAAAATTCAAATTAACTGCTGCTGCATATCCTAGAAGTCATCGTAGTCTAGTAGGTAGATATGTGTGTTGGTTTAGTAAACATGAGCCATGGTTCATACGAAAACGAATAAAAAAAAATATTTCTTCGCACTTTCTCTTACTCAGCAGATTATTGGCAAAAACTATGGCAGTGAAAATAAAATTGCCATGAAAAATTTCTCAAAAAAATCGTCTTTTCTGAGTCGACTTTTAAACTGTAGGTTCCGCCACTCATGTATAAAAATTAATGCACACAACATGAGTGTTGTGAGAAGCTCGGGTGTAATCCTGACTTAGGAGTTGTAGTGACCAATTATGTATGTATGTATGTATAGTACATATTCATGGTACGTGAGGTGTCTTTGCACTCAAGGAAGTCGAATGGACACATTTAGAGCAACATAGGAACCATATTGAAAATATGTTCAATGTATAGTAACATCAAAAGAAACTGTCTAGTAAAGGATAAAATTCTAACAATTACCAAACTCAACTTTTACTACTTAAGGAAGTACCCGAAAAATGGGACAATTTATCGATTTTTTGTTTGTTTTTTTATGTTAAAAACTGCCAATGAAACAATTTTAATATAGAAATAACGGTAATTTATTAACGTATATTTTTTTAATGTACAGTTTCTTTTGACGCGCACTGTATACTGCTAAAAAGGCTTTAAGGCCTGTGTCTAGGGTAATAAATTGTTATACATGAACCTTACAATTTGAATCTGGAAACGTGTAGTTAATAACCTGGCCTATCTATGAACTAAATTAGTTGGTAAAAATATCGTATCAATAGAAGCTTGTTAAAATCGATTGCCTATTTGCCTCTTTTGCAAAATAGATTTCCTTCCTGTGTTAGAGGTTTAATCAAATTTTCTACAGAATAGCAACATACTGTGTAGTAAGCTTAGGTTTTTTACAAAATCTTTCCCTATCAAAATATAATGATGTCTTAACGTATCCCCACTTAATGTTTATATTCGAGCCATAGTGCCGCTTATTACCGCATCATAAAACACTTGCATGAATGAATCGAACGGAAAAGAACATTTTTTAATTTGTAATGAGAAAAATTGCATAAAAAATTCTGCTGCTGATACTCTGCATATCGTGAATCGTGTATTAAATGTGGCATTTAATTAAATTATTGTCAATTATCCATGTTGTATTATAAATAAAAAAAAAATACAACAACAACAACAAGCTACAAACAACAACGACAACGATAACAAAATGTCAGCATTGGCAGTGCGATAAACTTTTAAATGAAAACTTCAATTTTATCGGATGCGCAACAATAACAGCAAAAAAAAGGTGTCATAATGACGATGTTTAATTACAAAAAAAAAAAGAACTTCAAAATTATAACGAAATATGCCAGTAGAATTGACATGTAAAAGTATCGTTGACAGTTGCTTGTTTTGTTTTTGAAATTGACAGCCAAGTAGTATCTCTTACACAGATAGGAGCAGCAGCAGCAGCAACAACAGTGACAATGTCTTAAATGTTGTCAATTGGACAATGCCTAGTGGACACCTGTATCTGCAAGCTGACAGCGATGGTGTAATTAATGAAGAAAATAGAAGCTTGGTTGTCTTTCTGTGTGAACGCCGCCAAGCAAGCCCAGAGAAACACTTGTCCATTGATTGTATTCGCAATAATAAATCAAAAAATTAATTCTCATTTACAAAGGCAAACTGACAATTCATAAGATCTTTAGCTGTTTGAGGGATTTTTTTTTTTTGAGACGAAAAATGTTCACAGGCAAGTAAAAATAACAGCAACAGCCGCAGCAACAATAAATAAATAAATTATGGCATCATGAAAATTAACAACAAATTACCAATCATTATCATTACAACAATGACAACAGCAGCAGCAACAATAACAACAACAACAACTGCCAACATTTAATACAACAATGCTGCAAACTATGTTGGTTGTTGTCTTGGAAAATATTCAAGCAAACACACGGCGACTGATTTTGCTGATACAGATCGAAAGGAAATACTGAACAAATAAACGAATGACAGTCATTAAAAATATTTAAAAAAAAAGAGATAATTTGAGCATAACACCACAAAAATATCTTGGGCTGTCATAATGCTTAAGACCATGCCATAGCAGACTTGGTCAAATGTAATGATGCTGCTGCTGTTGCTGCTGCTGCTGCTTCCTCATTGGACAGAGACGGTTTAAGGCACAGGTGTCGTTTATGTATAGACAGACGTCTCTATCTAGTGTTGAATGTCAACACAGCACAGCAACATGTTCATTTAGTGTTCAGTTTAAGTTTTTTTTTTTTTTTTTCTTTCATAATTTTAATCTCTATCTGGCGATAATATTTGCAATTTAGTTGCTTGACTCTCTATGTGTGCTAATTTTCTAGTTTGTCTGAATTTTTTTTATTTTTCGTTGAATTCGTTCAATAATAAATGAATTGTATTGAAGAAAAGAACGATTAAATAAAGCCCCCTTTAAACAACAAACGTTTGATTTATTATTTCATTTTCATTTTCAGTTTCAGCTCTTTTTCTAACATGAGATTTATTTTTGATGTGAAAGATACTTGGTTGATTTGTTAATTAATTGCTTAAGAAAATAAAAAAAAAACTATTGGAACTGTAATGTTTATGTTTTAGAATGAATTTAAAATCTTAAGTTAATGATACACTGGTTACAACAGCTCTTGAAGTGTAACCACCACATGTGGTCTCAACTCGATCACTACACATTACAACACAAGGAAACAACACATAGAAAATACAATAAGACAACAATCAACACTTAAAGCTTTGTATCTGTTAGGACAAGCTTGAAATTATCAAGCCAACCATGCTCATAGACTTAGAAACAAAGGCAGCAAAGTAGAACGTAAACCTTCGATCACAAAGTGGCCGTAGATGCTACACTCCTGGTAATTTGGTACTCTACTCTACAAGATGCTCAACCTCACCGTGCTTCTTTATGGTGCATTAAGCACTAATACAGCAGCATTGAGTGTATTCGCAAGAAAAGTCCTACGTAAGATGCTCAACCTCACCGTGCTTCTTTATGATGCATTAAACACTAATGCAGCAGCATTAAGAGTATTCGAAAGAAAAGTCCTACGTAAGATTTGCGGTACAGTGTGAGTTGGCGATGATTTCCTCAGTCGATCTAACAGTGAGCTGTATGAGCTCCTAAACGACATAGACATTGTGCAACATATTAACATCCAGTGACTGCTCTGGCTGGGCCGTGTCGTTCGAATGGAGAAGGATAATCCGGCGAAACGGGTATTTAATGCGGAAATCTGCGGAAGTCGGCGAAGAGGCGAAGAGGACGACCTTGTTTGCGTTGGAAGCACCAAATCGAGGAAACCTTGTCATCGGTTGATCTGATAACTGGCGTAGGCGAGCAAGACGCCTGGAAGGATGTGTTCAGGCAGACCGTTAATCCATTAATCTGGTTGTTAATGGCCATTTAAGCAAGTAAGTAGTACGCAAGGTAACATTTTACCCTGAAAAATTACAACCACATACAGTGAGCATCGAAAGAAACTTTATTCTACGGAAAAAATTCTAGCAATCACGAAACTCAACTTTTACCACTTAAGGATTACCGTTATTTTTACATCGTTATAGGTAACTTTAGCTAAAGTGAACTTTAAAGTTACCTTTAACTTTAACGGTAATTTATTAATGCATATTTTTCTTAATGTACAGTTTCTTTTGGCGCTCACTGTACGATGGAACAAATCGAATTAATAACAATCATTTGAAAAGTTTTAAATATTTTCACAAACTAAACAACAAACTGTAGAAGTCGCCGCAGTCTAATAGGTAGTGTGTTGGCTTATTAGACGAAAGGTCAGGGTTCGAATCCCCGGTCAGACCTCAAAAACGAAATATGAAAAAAATATTTCTTCGGCGACTTCCTCTCAGCAGATTTCTGGCAAAAACTCTGAGAGCAAAAATAAAATTGCCATGAAAAGTCGACTTTAAACTGCAGGTGCCGCCATTTATGTACAAAAATTAAGACACACAGCATAAGTGGTATGAGAAGCTAGGCTGTAATCCTGACTGAAGGGTTGTAATGGCCAATTATGTTATGTATGTAACATCTTAGCCTTTAGTTTGTCAGAAAACATTATTAAAATCACTCTGTTTTGTGCAAAGTTATCTACGTTCGTCTGTCGTATTTTATTTTCTATTACAGAAGACGTAGCTATGCATTGTAAGTAACTAAAAAAACTGCAGCGCTCATTTCAATGTTACATAATTGGCCATTACAACCCTTCATTCAGGATTACGGCCTAGCTTCTAAAGAGTCAAGTCATCAAAATTCCAAAGTAAGAGATCTTAACCAATAATACGAACGATTATATCACTGCTAAGCGGTTAGTGAAGTTGGCTTATTAGATGTGCGGCCACGGTTTAAACCCCCAGGTCAGACATCTACAAAAAAACGAAATATGAAAACATATTTCTTCGGCGCCTTTTTCCCAGCAGATTTCTTATTAAAACTCCCTGAAAAATTTCTCAAAAAAAATTTGTCGTTCGGAGTCGACTTTAAACTGCAGGTGCAAAATATAACACACACAGCATAAGTGGCGTGAGAGGCTAGGTCTTAATCCTGGTTCAAGGGTTGTAACAACCAATTATGCATGTCTGTTAGTGTGATACACAAAGTTTTTGTAAATATAATGCAAAAGAAACGCTTCAGCATAATAATGCCCAGTTTGTCTCCCTTAATGATTCTCTGTTCACTACAAGCGTTTTAAATTTTTAACTAAAATAATACGCGTAAATTGCTTGTTAAGTAGTAGCTTAAAACCTATTAAAACATTACCAGCGTAAAATCATTTAAATTTCATTAAATTTATAATATGTTGGGGGGGGGGAGAATATTTGTTTATCTCAAGGGTTAGAAATTTCATTAAATTATCGACAAGATTGTAATCTTTGGTTCCAAACGAATGCTTACAGATGCATAGGTGTATACAATGTTTTCCTACGATTAAAACAAATTTTTTCCATCAGCATAATTAAATACGTTTAGTGGACAAATAACACCCTATGACCTTAACAAACTCAATCAAAAAAAAAAGTCTCACACTATTCGTTGGTCTGTGGCTGATTTCATTTAAGAAAAGAAAAATTTCTGATTTTAATCAGTTAAACCACCAATGGAGTAATACAAAGAACGCTTTTCCAAAGATATAAAAGCTTTTGTTTCCAAGAACATAAATTCTAAAGAGTTTTTACCTTCAAACAGTTGAAAATGTTTCTTCAAGTTTTATTTGCTCTGTTACAACTCAGTGGCCAACAACTATTGCCAGTTGAAAGTGAAAATCTAACAAATTTAGTTCACTTTATAAATGAACAGAAAAAATTATCGATAAATATTGTTATCAATTTAAATAATTTCGATAAATATTCCAACAATTTTCAAGAACTTTTAAAAAACAATAACCGACCAACATTAATTATAAATCAAGTTAACAACTATACCAAGGAGTTAAGGCCTATATATGAGACATTCAGTAAAGAAGTTCTAACAGTGGCTTGGTTAACCAAAGAAAACTTCAATGAAACCTTCAATGCAATGGATCGTTTATTGTGGAAACTTCACTTTAAAGATATCATTTTGGTATACGCCATCAAGGATGCAGCCAAGGACACCGTTTTAATGGAGATTTTCAAAAAATGCTGGTCAAAAGGTTTCATATCGGTATTGTTGGTAGACAAGGATCGTCTATACACTTATCATCCCTATCCCACTATTAAGCTAGTGCTTCTTAAGAAGCCATACGATTTCTTAGATAAATCCCATCTGAATAATTTCCAACAGAGAACCTGTTTGTTGCCATTTGTTGATTTTCCCAATTATTGCTTCAACTATACCAACAGCAAAGGTCAACTGGTACGTACAGGCTATTACTATAAATGGGTTGAATTGTATTTGCAATATTACAATGCCTCCATTGAGTACAAATTCATAGATATGTGGTCCAATGCCATAGCTCATTATAAGGATATAGTAAGGAGTTATCAGCGTATGCCTTACTGTTTGGTTCCTACATTTCTAAAGAAATTTCATGATGAAATAGCTGTCACCGATGCCTTATTCTTGACAAGAATATTCTTGATTACACCCAATGCCAAAGAGATTACATTGAGCTCCTACTTAGCCTTACCGTTTAATGGTTTCATGCTGTCCATGATTATATTAACTGCTGGCTCGTTTGGCGTTTTAATCTATTTCATGCAAAAACGAATAAAAATTGTCCAGGACTTAAGTAAATTGGCTTTGGAGGCTTTACGTATTGTCCTCTTCATATCTGAAGACATGCATGGCAATAAGTCCATGAGATTTTTTCTTCTCCAACTGTTAATACTTTTTACGGGAATTTTCATAACCACCTACTACTCGTCGAGTTTGTCCAGCATGTTGACAGCCAAAGTCTATGAAATGCCTTTGCGCACATTCAACGATTTAAGCCGAATTGAACAGAACGTATTGGAATATACAACTGACATCAGCGATATATTAAAGTCAGATATACCGGAGGATTTAAAGAGACGCTTTCGCACCGGGAATAATACAGATATGCATCGACTTCGCCTAGATCTCAATATGACCTACATGTACACTGCACACGAAGAGCTGGCCGACTTCGTATTGTTTCAGCAAACCTACATGAAAACTCCCATTGCCCGTAAATTGGATCAGGTATTGAATTATCGCCATCATTATTTACCCGTGCCGCAACGTTCACCAATTGTAGATCATTTTAATACGTTTTTATTACGTATACGTAGCAATGGTTTAATGGAGAAGATCTTAGACGACACCAAATGGGATGGCATTCTAAGTGGTGAACTAAAGATGTTTCTTGATCCGGAGGAAAATAAATCTCTTACGCTTGAACATCTTTACTATGCATTTATGTTGTGGTTAGTGGGTCTTACTTGGGCTCTTGTAATATTTGTGCTTGAGGCAATGTGGTTCAAATATAATTCACAGAGACGACCATTGTAAAAAAGGAAGGAAGGAAGGAAGGAAAAATCAAAAGCAAAATAATTCAAATAATTTTGTTCACGTTGAATAATTAATAAAACCGCCAAAACAATATTTATGAACCGAGCAGCTAATAAATTTGATCATTTCTAAAATAAATTCTGTTTTCATGCCTATACTTTCGTAATTGTGGGGAGTGGGAATATAATGGATTATAATAATGTCTCCTTGAAAAGCTTGATCATGTACTTAAGAATTGTTTTGTCTTTCAAGCAGAAACCTGTGCAATAAAAAATGATTGACAAGCAAGATTGATAGATGATTGAAGATTGGCAATCAAGATTGATAGATGATTGATATTATTGATTGATGACTGTGATGATTGCAAAATTTGAATCATCAACCGTAGTATGTTCAGATGTATTTAAGAATTGTTTTGTCTTTCAAGCAGAAATCTATGCAATAAAAAATGATTGACAAACAAGATTGATAAGTGACTGATAAACCAGATTAGTAGATTGTTGATGATTGATAATCAAGACTGATAGATGATTGATAATTGACAATAAAGATTGATAGATCGATTGATCGAAGAATTTCGCAAGATTGATCTATGATTGATATTATTGATTGATGACTGATATTAATATTATGGTTTGCAATGTTGTCTGCAAAACTTGAATCATCAGCCGTAGTAAGTTCAGATGTACTTAAGAATTGTTTTGTCTTTCAAGCAGAAATCTATGCAATAAAAAATGATTGACAAGCAAGATTGATAAGTGACTGATAAACCAGATTAGTAGATTGTTGATGATTGATCATCAAGACTGATAGATGATTGATAATTGACAATAAAGATTGATAGATGATTGAAGATTGACAATCAAGATTGATCTATGATTGATATTATTGATTGATGACTGATATTAATATTATGGTTCGCAATGTTGTCTGTAAAACTTGAATCATTAACCGTAGTCTGTGCAGATGTACTTAAGAATTGTTTTGTCTTTCAAGCAGAAATCTATGCAATAAAAAATGATTGACAAGCAAGATTGATAAGTGACTGATAAACCAGATTAGTAGATTGTTGATGATTGATAATCAAGACTGATAGATGATTCATGATTGACAATAAAGATTGATAGATGATTTATGCTTGACAATCAAGATTGATAGATGATTGATATTATTGATTGATGACTGATATTAACATTATGGTTTGCAATGTTATCTGTAAAACTTGAATAATTAACCAGAGTACCTTCAGATCTACCTAAGAATTGTTTTGTCATTCAAGCAGAAATATGTGCCATAAAAATTTATTGACAATCAAGATTGATAGATGGTTGATGATGGATGATTGGCAATCACGATTGATATAGGATAGATTGATGATGATTGATAATCAAGATAATGGTAAGATTGTTGCTATAAAACTAGTCGTTACACTAATTTTGTTAACACGCTAGATAAGCTTTCTGGGAAGTACTTCCTAATGCAGGATACTGCTCAAGTAGAAAGTATTTTCCAACTCTTCTTCCAGATGCACATACAGCACCACACTTGAAATTTCTATGTGAAATATAAACTTTACTTTTACTTGTATTGCTATTGACAAGACAAACTAAATCAATATAATCGATCCATAGCCTAATATGTACAAGCATTTATTTCCTGAGATTAGGAAATTAAAAAAAAATCTTTAGTGTTGCGTCAAACCACCACAACAAAACAATGTTGAGCTGCAATGTTTCAGTTGTTGAGGCTAAATTATGGCCATAATTGAGTGGCTTTGGTTTTTGGATTTTAGAGTGTTATCGAACAACAACAACAACAACAACAACAACAACCACTACTACTACTATTTTGTTTTAACTGCAATAACAATAACAATAAAGACAACAATGCCATTACAAAATATGTGGCGATGCATGACGTTGCTGCTGCAGGTGCATGAATCCATTATTACATCGCATTGCCAGTTTTCTTCAGTTTTTTTAATTTGAAAAGAATTTAAATCTTTAACAATATTTTTGTTTGTTATTCTCATATGTTTTTTCTGTTTTGTTTTTGCCAGTCTTGTTGTTGTTGTTGTTGAGTATTTATTTTTTCTATCAGCGGAACCAAAGCAAAAACAGAGGCGAAAAAAATCTTTTAAATCACAATCAGCACTACATGTCTCGTCTGTAAAAGAGGGCGCCACATTAAAAAAAAAAAATAAAATCAACAACAACAAAAACAATAACAATAACAATAACAATAATAAACAACAAGGCACCAAAAAAAAAAAAAAAAAAAAAAATTTTTTTTTAAATTAACAGCTGCTTGCTTGAGATTGAAATTGTTGCTAATGTTGCTGCTGCCTTACCATTCATGTTGCTGCCACTATTTAAGCAGCTTGCGCTACTGCGATTGCTGCTGTTGCTGCTGCTCCTGCCTGCTACTGACTAATGACTGGCGTTGAATATGTTTGAACGTAATTAAAATATCAACAACAACAACAACACCAACAATAACAAGACAATGAAAAAAAAAATTTTTTTTTTTGAACGTCAGCCAATAACAATAGAATTCGGACTGCTGGCTGCTTGACTGCTAGTGTGATGGTTTCAAATTCATGAATTTCTGTGTGATTTAGATTAACATTTGTTTTCTTTATTGTTGTTGTTGTTGTTGTTGTTGTTTTTTGCTGTAGTTGCTGGTGCTATTGTTGTTTTCGTCATGCCAAACGCCAAATGATGAGATTTTTCTTTCCTTCTTTTTTTTCTTCGTCTGCTTCTTCTTCTTTACTTTCAAATGCAATCTTTAATTGCAGCTGTGCAATAATTTTGCTGTTGTCGTTATTTATTATACCCTTCCATGCACCACACAAGCTAGCTTGGGCAGTCCATTGAGGTTTGTAACTTAGCTGGAAAGAATTCTCAACGTCTGATGGTTCTATTGTAGATCGTCAGAGCTGGTAATTTTGCATGAATATGGCCGGGGTAATAATTTGTTTTAAATTTTGATGCTTTACAGGAGCCTTTAAAGAAAATTCTTTGTTAGGATTATTAAGAAGATTTTCTTTGAGGTGACATTGCTTCTTTACACTCTAGTCCCTGAAAAAATCTTACTAAGCAACACTAACAGACGCGTTTCCTGATAGGTAGTGTGTCGGCTTATTAGCTTGAGGCCACGGTTCAAACCCTTAGGTCAAACATCTACAACAAAACGAAATCTGAAAAAAAATGTTGATCAGCGACTTCCTCTTAGCAGATTTTGGGCAAAAACTCTGAGAGTAAATGAAACAAATTTCTCAAAAAATCTGTCGCTTGGAATCGATTTTAAACTGTGGTCCGGGCACTCATGTATAAAATTAACACACACAACATAAGTACTAGGAAAAACTAGGTTGTAGTCCTGACTAAAATGTTGTAATGCCACTAATTCGTTCATGTTGCATTTCGTATCCAATGGCTATACATGATTCCACATTTTCCTTTGGTTGCCCTAGTAACCTCATTTTAAAAATTGCAAATCATAGCGCATTCCCAAGTTACTTTGACTGACCATGCATAATGCATAATTGGCCATTGCAACCCTTCAGTCAGGATTACAACCTAATTTCTCACACCACTTACGTTATGAGTGTCAATTTTATACATCAGTGACGTGACCTACAGTTTAAAGTCGACTCCGAACGACAGATTTTTTGGGAAACTTTTCATGGCAATTTTATTTTCACTCTCAGAGTTTTTGCCAGAAATCTGCTGAGAGGAAGCCGCCGAAGAAATATTTTTTTTTCATATTTCGTTTTTGATTGGATTGGAACCCTGATCTTTCGCCTAATAAGCCAACACACTACCTATTAAACTACGGCGACTTCTTTGACTGACCAACCAACATGTTTTGCTTGTTTTATTATGATCGTAGAGTGCAAAGATTTTGTTGCATAGAATTTAAGTATTTTGTTATTCTATTTTTGTTTTTGTTTTTTTAAATTTTTATGGCGACCGTGTTGCTATCTTTTTTTTCTGTTTTCTTTTCATTTTAATTGTTTTGTTATTTGCTGAGCTAATTGTCAGGCAAAGTGCCATTTGAAACACTTGCCATAGACATTTGCTGAAAGCAAAAACAAAACAGAAATTCATTTTCTAACAACACCCACAACAACACATTTTAATTGAATTGAACTGAACTGCACTGCCTTCTAATATTTAATGAAAATGTACGTACGTGCCCGTAATGCAAGTCATTCATCAAAAAACGGCACACAATAAAATTCATTCATTCATTCAACACTTACTCATCATCATGCCATAATTTCACACACACAATAATGCAAGGTTTTTTAAGATGAATTTTCTTTTTCTAAATTGAATAATTTCATGATGGAAATCAAATGTTAAATAAAAATGCGAATAATAATTCACTTGGGGAACAACATGTTGAGTGAGTTATTAAAGTCTTAACTAGAAAATCTACATTCGAAACCATGAGTATTATTTGTGGCATAAAACTCTCGTGTTCCTTTTTCTAAAAGGCGTGTCCTCCTGCAGTGATAGTGTAATCGATTACAAAACTTTAAATTGAGTTTTAAAAAAAAATTTACAAAGGAAAAAACAAGAGATAAAAGAGGCTTAAAGACAATATTTCGGTAAAGGTCGACACGTAAATACTTACATAATTAATCATTGCAATCCTTTAGCTAGGATTACAACCTAGTTTCTCTTACCACTTATGTTGTGTGTGTTTCGTTTAATACTAGCAGTGGAGGGGCCTGCAGTTTAAATTCGATTCCAAACGATAGATTTTTGAGAAACTTTTTATGGCAATTTTATTTACTCTCAGAATTTTTGCCAGAAATCTGCTGAGAGGAAGTCGCCGAAGACATATTTTTTTGTTTCATTTTGTTGGAGATGTCTGACCTGGAATTTGAACTGTGGCCTCACGTCCAACAAGTCACCACACTACCTACTAGACGTACATAGCATACATAATTGGCCATTACAACCCTTCGGTCAGGATTACGGCCTAGCTTCTCATACCACTTATGTTATGTGTGTTAATTTCATACATGAGTGGCGGGACCTACAGTTTAAAGTCGATTCCGAATGACAGATTTTTTGAGATACTTTTCATGGCAATTTTATTTACTCTCAGAGTTTTTTTGCCAGAAATCTGCTGAGAGGAAGTCGCCGAAGAAATATTCTTTTCATAATTTGTTCTTATGTCTGACCGGGGATTCGAACGCTGGCCTTCCGTCTAATAAACCAACACACTACCTACTAGACTGCGGCATAAAGGTCGACATGTGTTGGTAATTATTTGGTTTTCTTCAAATGTTTTTCTGATCTCGTCCAGTATCCCAGTATCAGTATCTATTTTAATAAACTTAAGAAATGGAAAATCTTAGGTTATGTTAAATCAGCAGCTGCTTGAAAGCATTGCTCATTTGGATCCTATAAGATATCGTTTTAATACCGATAGTTTTACCATATGCCTACAGTTCTTGGCTAACATTTCTCTGTTTTATAAAGTTGTAGATTTAATCCAAATCACCTCAAGTTAAACAAGCTGTATCAAGTAATTTTGTGTGTCAAAAAATCGTCCAAATTATGTTTCTAAGTGCCGGATAAGTGGAAAAAAGATGGTTAATGACCTCCTCTTCTTTCGCGTCATTAAAATTTTGGCAGATATTACTGTAGGTGCAAATCCCATCTCTGACATCTCAACTTACCCTCAGTAAATAAGTAAGTTATTGTATTCGAACATATTTATCAGTATCTCGTTATATTATGTATGTTTTCCAAGATGGATTGTGGATAGATTGAATCTCACATAGCGTCCTCCAAAATTTACATCGTTTTTTTTCGTTCGTCAGAGAAAAAGTTACCCAATTTTGCTTTTATTTCGTTCGAATTAGTTGTTGTATCAGCTTTTACAAGGAGCATCAACAAATCTACTTCCTTCTATGACCCTAATATAACTATCTCCGTCGCTAGGCACCCGATAGTTTTTGACAATTCTTGAAATGAAGTACACACTGTCAAGGAGTCTAATGGTTGCATTGTTACCAGTGAATATGTTTGTATCCTTGTTCAATATACCTTTATACTGAATTTATTTCTCTACTGTCTTAATAGCAATTATTTGAACTTTAATAGTCGGGTATCTTGAGGGACTTGATAAGATTCAACATCCAAATTTGTACCAAAAAGTACAAATATAGCCTTTAAAAGGCAATATAATCTGTGTAGTAAATATTAACGCATAATACATGGCTCAGCAGAAAAAACTATGAGAGCCCTTAATACAACTTCACGTTAAAGTTGGGTTTACATCGTTAAAGCTAACTTTAGCTAAAGTGAACTTTAAAGTCACCTTTAACTTATTTTCGTTATTACAACCAGCATAGAAAATAAAGTTAACTTTTTCAAAAATATGGCAGTGCCGGGGCAATGTCGATAAAACTGCTCAATTAAATAAGTTTTTTTAAATGCAGTGGCAACGACGGGCTTCGTTCTTTTTCTGTCGTTGTACATATTCATTTTGTTTAAATTTGAAGTTGGTAATATGGTAAGTTTAAACGTTCACTTAATTTGTTTTTTTTAAGTTACCGGCAGGACGATCCTAACTTTTGCTTAAAGCTCACATCCACCATTTGTCCATTTATAATAATGAAAAACAATTTATCTGCTCGTTAAAATCCTCCCTTTGGCTAACGGCAAGTTGTAATAATGGTGAGTCTTTTTCAGACTTCATACGTCAGTACACTTTTTGGTGATAAGTAAGGTCCAAAAGTAAAACAATTGTGCATACATTTATATGGAAAAAGGTACTCGAAAATGTGAACGGATTTCAAACCGCAAAATAGCGATTGCCTGAAATTCTTGTCTTTTTAAGGCTTTGTTCCGTAAAAATGCAATAAAAGAAAAGTTTGATTGTGTACCCTACACCCGAAGAAAAACTAAACTTTTATTGAAAATAGTAGAGGACAACGAGTTGAAATTATAAAAATGACTACAATTAACCATGTTGACATGTGCATAAATTACATGTGTTTGGTAGAAAACAACAAAAAAAAAACCGACAATATTTTGTTACAATTTAGCAATTGTATACAGAAAAACAAACAAACAAACAACAACAATAACAACAACAACTACAACAATATACCAATCACTTACACATACAATTAAATGAACTCCTTGCGAAGCATAGAAAATAAAATCGAAACAGGAAAATTGCAAAAGTAGTGGATAGTCAACGAATTCGGGAAGCCTTAATTGTCGGGATTGATATTCAAAAATATTATTTGCGTGTTTATCATCAATTTTATAAACTATTTTAAGGGGATTTCAAAAGAATTCATACACAAGCATTATATGATTATAGAATTACATTACCAGCAGAGCTAAGTTGCTATAGCCGTGTTTTATAACACTCTACACTATTTAGTACAACCACATACATTGAACGTCAAAAGAAACTCTACTCTACGGAAAAAATTCTAAAAATCACGAAACTCAACTTTTACCACTTAAGGATTACCGTTATTTTTACTTTTATTTTAAAATAACGGTTTACATCGTTAAAGGTAACTTTAGCTAAAGTGAACTTTAAAGTCACCTTTAACTTTAACGGTAAATTATTAACGTTATTATTATTTTTCTTAATGTACAGTTTCTTTTGACGCTCACTGTACGATGAAACAAATCGAATTAATAACAAGCCTTTGAAGTTTTAAATATTTTCACAAACTAAACAACAAACTGTAGAAGTCGCCGCAGTCTAGTAGATTGGCTTATTAGACGTGAGGTCAGATTTCAAATCCTGGCTCAGATATATCCAAAAATATAGAAAGATTTCTGGCAAAAACTCTGAGAGTAATAAAAATTGCCATGAAAGTCTCAAAAATGTGTCGTACGAAGTCCACTTTTAACTGTAGGTCCAGCCACTCATGTATAAAACTAACACACACACCGTAAGTGGTGTGAGAAGCAAGATCGTAATCCTAACTGAAGGGTTGTAATGATCAATTATGTATGTATGTTTGTATGTTGTCAGTGAGACAATAGATTTGGAAAATTTTTCTAGCACATCGACCGGCATCTCGACAATGGTAGCTGCCTAAACTTGTGACTGATTTGTTTCTGTAAACAATAAGACAGTGGGTGTCTAATTGCATAGTCTTGGTGATCATTACGGACATAGATACAACCTTGCAGTTAGGATTACAACCTAGTGTTTCATACCACTTAT
>QOCX01001498.1:0-28649 GCA_005959815.1 Sarcophaga bullata | reverse complement strand
CTGGATTTTAATGCCCTGTTCAACATCCACGTCGTTGAGGTGCTCATACAGCCTATTATTATATCGAATGTTGACATCATCGCCAGTTTGCGTTGGACCGAAGATTCTACATAGGACTGTTCTCTCGAATACTCTTAAGGCTTCTGCTTTGGTGCATAATAGTGTGCATGCTTCTGCTTTATAAAGAAGCACTAGGAGGATGAGTGAGAGAGTGAGTCTCGCCAATACGAGAGAGGTCTTTGCTACTTAATTGCCTATTGAGACCCATTATAGCATCTGTTGGCAACAGTGATTTCACGCTTGATCTCCAGACTAACATCATTTTTACTGGTAACAGCAAAGCTAGGCAAATTCACATCGAAATTCAACAACGAAAGTATAGCTATCGTCCATAATCTGGGGTCCAATAGGCCTTATGTCCCTACTTGACGACAACATTTACTTCTTTTGACTGCCACATCCATGTTGGTAGACTTCCGTGCGATTGCACTAAAGCTAGCGGTAAGTCTTGCTTGGTACGCTGTGTGATATCAATGTCATCAGCGTACCCAAGCAATCTAGACTTCTTTGTGGAAAAATAGTGCCATTGCGATGCAACTGCCATCTTTTCGAAGAACACTTTTCCAGGACAAAGTTAAAGAGATGGCCTTGTCTAATACCTCTCACATGGTATCAAAAGGTTCAAAATGTTTATTTCTACCATGACGGAACGGCAGGAGTTGCTTTCTAGCCTTATAAGCTTTGCAAGAGTACGCGCAGAGCTCAGTTAATGCGGCTAAAATATAATTTTTTTAGCAGAACGATGTTGAATAAGTCGCATGATAAGAGATTAGCTTAGAATGAACCTGTCGCATGGTATCAAAAGGAACGGCAGGAGTTGCCTGCAGTAAGCCTTATCAGCTTTGTAATAGTACCGCAGAGCTCAGTTAATGCGGCAAAAACGTGATCATTTATGAGGCCATCGAAAGCAGAACACTCTCCTTGACGATATTGAATACGTCGCACTATAAGGGATTGCCTTTTCTGATACCTGTCCCATGGTATGAAAAGGTTCAAAGAGGTTTTTTTCTACCATGACGGAACGGCAGGAGTTGCTGCATAACCTTATCAGCTTTGCAAGAGTACCGCAGAGCTCAGTTAATGCGGCAAAAATATAATTCTTTTAGCAGAACGATGTTGAATAAGTCGCTAGATAAGGGATTAGCTAGAATGAAACCTGTCGCATGGTATGAAAAGGTTCAATGAGGTTTTTTTCTACCATGACGGAACGGCATAGCATAGCATAGCCTTAACAGCTTTGCAGGAATATCTCAGAGTTCAGGCAATCGAAAGCAGAACACTCTCCTTGACGATGTTAAATACGTCGCATGATAAGGGATTGATTGCCTTGTCTGAAACCTGTCGCATGGTATCAAGAGGTTCAGAAAGATCCATTCGTACTTTGACCGAACTGTAGACGTTTCTGCATGACCTTAACAGCTTTGCAGGAATACCTCAGAGCTCAGACAATGCGGCAAAGACACGATTCTTTATGGGGCTATCGAAAGCTATCTTATAAGCAACAAAGAGATCGTGTGTATGGACTTAGTTTTCATGGGTCTTAGTCAGATTTTGTAAGAAAGGTGAAGACCTGTTTGATAGTAGAATCGCCAGGTTTGAAGCCGTACTAATAAGGTTCAATTAGTGTTTTGACGAGTGGCTTCAGTCGTTCACATAATACGCTCTTAAGAATATTGTATGGGATAGGGAGAAGGCTTGACTCGTTTACATAATACGCTGGTGAAAGCCTTGTATGCAAGAGGGAGAAGGCTTATGCGGCTGTAGTTGGGGCATATCTTGGGGTCGTCCTGGGTTACCAATATAAAAATTATGTTGGATTTTTAAAATGGTATTGCAGTGGCTTCAATGGCCTTCGTGTAAACCTGCAAACGTTAGCACAGACTCCTTAAAAAAAATTGCTTTACATTGGGGGCAGAGAGTTACCCTACTTCCACAGAACATCTATTTAATTTTCCATAGTGGCAAGGGCTTAAGAAAACCCAGGCTCAATTATCCATTACAGAGTCATTCTTTATTTCAATTTATTTTTAAAACAAATGCCAAGTAATTCTAATACAAACCAGAAGAACGAATGACAATAAGGGAACGAAAAAAACCCCGAAACCTGGAAAGTAATTTATAACTTCTTAATGACTTTATATTAAATGCGCACATTTTTATTAAAAGGGAAACGAAAGAATGAGAGAATGAGAGAAAGAAAGAAAGAAGGAAAGACACCTGAATCTAATTTCTTTCTTTTTCTTTTTCTTTCGCTTTTTTGCGTACAACTTAACATATCAAGCCTTAGCAATAGTGAGTAGTACGAATAGCCCTAAAAAAAAGGTGAAGTATAAGCAGCGTATGAGCAATTTTTGTTAAAAAAGAAAAAGAAGAAGAAGAAAAAAAAAATACTGTTTGTGTGAGGAATTATTTATGACCTGCCATAATGCCGTTATATTGCGTTACGCTTATATTGCGTTATTAACATGTACGGCATGTACAAGAGCCCTTAAAATAGCTACTCAACTCAAGTTAACATGCTCTGCTTGAAGTTGTGAAATGTGAGGACCATATGGCCAAACATTTGTCATACAAAAAACAAAAAAAAAAAAACATTTCATGTGACGATTTACACATACATATGGTATCCACGACTAAGGGGTGTCCCAAGGAAAAAAAGTAAAAGTCTACTGCATAAGAAATTTTTCAATTTTTCATTCATTAAAGCTGGTTTTATATGCGATTAAGAGTGGTTGTCACTAGGCAGAAGGTTTGCAATTAGGCTGCCATATATTCTTGATTAAATATCCTTAAATTGAATGATAATATCAAGCCAGAAATATAAAACTCCTTTGTCATTGGGTTTAACTAGAGTAATTTAAAAAAGTATGGAAGTTGCCGCTACCGGTTTAAACCGCAAGTCAGACATCAGACAATAAAACCGAAATAACGAAAAAACATATTTCTTTAGGGGGACTTCCTCTCAGCAGATTTCTGGCAAAAACTCTGATAGAAAATTAAAAAATTGCCATGAAAAGTTGCTCAAAACATCTGAAGTCGACTTTAAACTGTAGGTCACGCTCACTCATGTATGTTGTTGAATTATGATGTTGATTTCCCAAACATGCGCCAATCGCCCCAAAAGCTGCTTTGCAAACGTGATGCAACTCTCAGCACTCTCGGCTCGGTCAACTTCTTGATGTATTTATACTGAGGTTATATGGGCGAAGTCGGCGTAGTCTAGTAGGCAGTGTGTTGGCTTATTAAACGTGAGGCCACGGTTCAAATACTAAGTCAGACATCAGACAACAAAACCGAAATACGAAAAAAATATTTCTTTAGGCGACTTCCTCTCAGCAGATTTCTGGCAAAAACTCTGAGAGAAAATAAAAAATTGCCATGAAAAGTTGCTTAAAACATCTGTCGTTTGAAGTCGACTTTAAAAAACTGTAGTTCACGCCATTCATGTATAAAATTAACACACACAACATAAGTAGTGTGAGAAGCTAGTCCGTAATCCTGACTAAAGGGCTGTAATGGCCAATTATGTATGTATGTATGTAAACTCGCAACTTCAATGTTATAAATTAACTCATACAACATGTATGTCGTGTAAGAATCAATTTGGAAGGGGAACACCCTATAACAAACCTGATAAAAAAGGCCAACAAACAACAACAATTTTCGCTAGTAGAAAAAGAAAAAATATATGATATTAGTTGTATACAGTGTTTTCCTTGGCTTTTAATACGGGTATTACACAGGTTTTTTCTCCTCTTTTTTTTTTTTGTGGGCTTACAGTTGTATTGCTGTTGCTACTTCCGGTTTTAAGGCTTTAGCCAAAGTGCTTAAACACAAGGATCTGAAATTATTTTATTTTTTTATACAAAATACAGAGAAAAAGTTATGTAGAGCGAACACCCTTAAACGAAAGCGAACAAAAAAGAAAATTTGAAATAAAAAAAAGAAAAAAACTTTGGAAAAATTAAGGCATGAAAATTTAATGTGAGTTTTCATTGTTAGAAAAAAAAAACGAAAGGAAAAAAAATAACAACAACAGGAAGCAGCATATACATTTGTATACATACATATGTATATGTATGTATATGAAGGAAAGAAAACGGTATTTATCATAACAAATATTCTGAAGAATGAAAAGAAAGGAGGAAAAACAATTCCAGTTTAAAGGAAAAACAAAAATTAAATGAAAAAGAAAAATTTGTTCAAGAATAACAGTAAAGCAGGATATTAATCCGAAGTCGATACAAATACAAACAAAAAACAAAAAAAATACACCTTAACACACACATACAATTTGATTTCATCAAAGAGAGAGAAAAAATTTCATTAAAGCTTGTCTTTCACAAAAAACAACCAAAAAAAAAAACAAGAAAAGGAGCGAAGAAAAAATAAAACTGGAAATGAAATATAAATATTGTAGGCATCCATGTATGTGCCTCCCCCATACACGCATACTTATGCACGTGCACGATTTACACCTACACGCAAGAATCATTTCGTTTTCATTTAAAGGAAATTTTTTTTTTATTATTTTCCTTCATTTTTTAATACCAAATGTCTTAAAGTCTTAAAGGCAAAGCATATTCCTTGATTAGGCAACTCGGCCAGACAGCTGAATGTCATATGAAATCCTTCCAAGTAATTCAAAAAAACTTTCAAAAACTTTCAACCATTCGTACAGGCGTACAGTTCCAAATTTAATTCACATCTAAGGGGCTCACAAATTTAAATTCAATTTAGTGGTTTTTGTCTGTTTATCTCCTGCACACGATTCTGGTTGTAATTCCTTTTCCCTCCAGCACAAAATCCATGTCTTGGATCAACACGCAACACCTGCATTACAACTCTTCATCAAGATTATGAGCGGAGCATCTCACAACGACTCATGTTGCGTGTGTTAAGCTCTGTATACATGAGCAAGTGGGACCGTCAAGTTTAAAGTCGACTTTAAACGACCAGATTTTTTGGAGAACTTTTCATGGCAATCTTTTATTGCATTCTCAGAGAGTTTTTGGCAGAACTCAGTGAGGCAAGTCGCCGATGAAATAATTTTTTTTTTTTTGTTTCGTTAGTTGAGTTGTGCCGATCTGTTGGTTTGAACCTACTAAACTAGCGACGATTTTTAAACTTCAATTCAAAAATTCTTGCATCCATGGCTACTGAGCCATGTATTACAGGCTGGCATAATCAGTGCAATAAGGCCCACTTCAACGGCAATAATATTGGCTCTGTTGGTTTGTATCAAATCAGGTCGGCTCCATGCCGAATTGGGCTATTCTGTACGGGACCGTCGCTTGTATACATAATCATTCTAATGTGAACGTGAAGTGACCATTTTAATGGCTAGGATAGAGAATAACATCCTCTAACAGGGATTTAAACAGGGATTTGAGTACTTACAACGACCATTTAGATGAGGCCACCAGGCAAGCACTATATGTCTTTGATATACAAAAGTGTTGTAGGCAAAATCTTATGCTTTAACTAATGCATAATGGAATGGATCCTAATGGAAATGCTATCCTTGTGGTATTATTGCCTCATATTCTGCAGAAGCAATTCATCCGGAAATCTGAGATATTTTATCATAGGAAGAAATGATATAAAAGCGGTCTTAGTTCAGACTAATTTTCAGTCTTGCTTACATACACCATCGACTTTCAGTCTCGGATTCCCTTTGATTGGATGTCACGAAGGATATCAAACTCAAACTCTTGTCTTTTTCTATTCGAACTAGCTTTGTAGGTCTGCATAGCCTTAGAAGTCAATATGCCCACAGAGCAGCCCAGATCTGCTAGATATTTCCCACAAGCAGATTCTGTATTAAGTGGTGATGGTCATACTCTGGTTATGTCAAACCTTATTTAGACGTTCATTGCCTTTATCTATGCTGATAATATGTAAAGAAATTCTCTCCTATCCAGATGTCTCAGAGAACATAAAAGTCATGTTCAATTTTATTTATTGACCAGAGAAGAGAGTAGCTTTAGTTGATTCAGATCTTCATGTGGCTATGATGGGGAAAATATTTCTGGTAAGCTTAGCTTAAATTTGTTCAAAAGCATGGTGCAGGCAATGTTTTAGTTTTTTGCTCAAACTATTGGCATAATTGATTAAAAAATTGGCATCATGTAGACAAAGCTTTGGTCTTGCTTAGATAGGACTGCTTCAAACAAATTTATTTCTTTATGTTCGAATTCGTTTTCGTTTGTTTTATATGTGAAACGCCCCATACATGTATCGCATGTTCGTATATGTTTTGAAGCTTTAAAGTCTGTAAAGTATCAAATTAAACGCTCTACGTTGACCATTTCGTATACTTAAATAAGAAGAAAAAAAGAAATATTTTTCCCATTAAAATAAAACAAAACAAAAAGAAAAAGGAATCGAAATCGAAATCGAAATTCTTTAAAGTGCTATAAAGCTCATCGAGTAAATGAAGAGAGAGAAAGTTATTCGAAACTAAATTAACTTCTTTGCCAATGAATGCAGAATGTAAACAAACAAACAAACAAGTTGAGTTTTGTAATTTATTTTTTTAGTTTTTCTTTTCTTTTTTCTTTTCTTTCTTTCAATTGAATAAATATCAGAGAGAGAATAAACAGAGAAAAATATTTGGCAAATGAAAAACGAAATTCAAATCCTTTTTGAAAATTAAATCGAATAAAATTAATCGAAATAAAAATCGAAATCAAATTCAATGAAATCTCCTGATAAATGTGGTGAAAGAAATAAAAAAAGGGTCCCAAGGACTTGTATACAGAATTCCTTAATGCTTTAACCAGCTTTAAACCCATGTCAGAGGAGTGGACTGGAAGGAAGGATAAGAAAGTTTTGTCAAAATACAGAGTTCTTATAGAGAATACGGTGGGTACCCTTAATAGTAAGCATACAACAAGCTTGATGGCTTGATGATTGAGCTGTACGCCCATAGACATGCTTGATTGATATTCTCTCCTTCAATCAAATCAAAGTTGCCTAACATATTCATCAAGCGGGGATAAATTTATTTGAAAAAACAATGTTGCTTCCAAGACGGACAATTAGGTCTCTGAATTACACACAAGCTGCAAGTAAGCACATACATACATACATTCATGCATACATACGTAGTTACAACCCTTCCATCAGGCTTACGTCTTAAGCTTTCCAAACCACTTACGTTGTTTGTCTTAACTTTAGACATCAGCGTTGGCAACTACAGTTTAAAGTCGACTCCGAACGATAGATTTTTGAGAAACGTTTGTATGGCAATTTTATTTACTTTCAGAGTTTTTAGCAGAAATCTGCTCAGAGGAACTGGCAAAAGTCGTGGCTTCATGCCTAAGAAGCAAAGACTCTAACTGCGAGACTACCGCGACGTCAAAAGGCCATGTCTTGCAGAAAATAGCAATGGATTGAGCACTTGCTGCAGAGCAATCGTGGGATACGGTAGGAGTATCTAAGGGCAGTTCAGGGTGGGTAAAGGCGCATGTAACACCATCTACAGGAAGGTTGGAGCTTAGCTTCCAAATGCTGCCTGTGGTAGGAGTATCTCAGACCTAATAGGGTTCCAAAGTAACAGCCGGATATTCCACAAACAAGTTCCGATTTTCATCTCTCAGTCGTTGCAACAGTTTAGTGAAGTGTTGAACCCTATTTAAATCACCTTTGGTAAAACGTATGTGCTCCAAAATCCTCCTCTCAGTTTCTCAAGTATCGAGCAAGGGACAGAGAAGAGTTTCTGTATGTTTTAAAGAAATTCTAGCATTTGGGAACGGGAGCAGCCATGGAAATGAAATCGTCTTTGAAATCGCTTCCAATATAAGTTTTTTGTATTAAACCCACTCTATTCTATGGGCTTGTGATTTAGTGGAGAGAAGTAATACACAAACCCGGTTTGAGCGCAACATGTGTGTGCTGCCAACAACGATAACATGTGACGACATCATACAAGTCATTGTTTGCTAGCCTAGCTACCACCACACATTATGTCTAAGCAAGTTACTAAAAAACATTAAATGATGCCGTATTCTCTATTGCAAAACCGAGATCGGGAGCTTGTTCGGGTATCTATAGTCCATAGGTATATCCATGCCTGACTTCTGCATGTATGCTTGCAGATTCTTGTAGCATATCAGTTGCGTGTTCACATTCGCAACTACTTCTTTAGCCATCATATCTGGTGGCAGACAGTTAGGGATAGAAAGGAGTGTCTTAGATAAGGGTGGATAGTAAACCAGGTAGACAGATGAGGTTGCTGTGATCGAAATCTGGCAAATGACAGAAAGAGTGTAAACGAAAGCCTCGATTTTCGGGAGGTCAGAGGTCGACCCCTACTCATGTAGTGTGTTGTATTGAAATATAGGAAAGATAGTTTATAGAAAAAAAAGAAAGAGGGGGTAGTCTGCCACCCAAAGTCTCTGGTGGGAATTGAACCAACGGTCGAGGTATTTGGATCAAAATATTTGCCAGAGAGCTTAATAACTTACAATTTCTTACAAGAACTTTAGGCCTTCTAAGCAGTGCTCCTACAATATTATCGTGGCATTAAAATCGCCGTTTTATCGTACTCAAATCAATCTTTAATTTAATTCAAGTATCGAGTTTAGTATTGCTACTGAAGTCGGCGTTGATTGTTAACTTATTAGACGTCAAGCCAGGGTTCAAACCTCTGGTGAGGCAAACATTTCTTCAGCGACATCTCAGCAGGTTTCTTGCAAAATTTTCTCTAAAAATCTGTCGTTCGAAGTTGACTTTAAACTGCAGGTCCCCCTGCTGATGTATGTATAAAATTAACACGGGTCGTAAGCCTCACTGAAGGGTTATGTATGTATGTAGTATTGCTGATGTCTTATTTCGAAGGAAAATCATTTAAAATATTTAAATTGTAATGAAATGCAACCAATTCATGCGCTCTTCATTTAATCTCTACTGCTTGTATAATTAAATTTTAAAATCCATAAGAGAATAATTTTATAACCAACCTTGTATGTTTGTATCTAAAACTCCATAACAACCACAATACATACATACATACATACATATGTACTTGGCTTAAATTCCTGACCAGGCAATCGTAATAAAACAATAATTTTCTTGTCCATTCATCTCACAAGCGCCATAACATAACATACAACACAATACCCATACCCAACGGTAACTTACTTACCATACCGCCCCATAACCATAATAATTTAATCAAATTTAGTTTTAATATGACATACTATCCCATCGTATCCCCTTGTATCATATCATAACCTAACATAACTTGTATTTAATACTTATGCTTCTAGAAATTTATAACAATTTGTTGTTGCTGTTGCTATTGTTGTTGTTGTAGTTCCCTGAGTGCAATTGTAATTTGTTATGTGATATTGTGTTCTATTTGAAGCAATCCATTTTATTAAATATTTTGTTAACAATTTACTACGTTTTATGATTAACCCACACTTCATATACATACTATATACCAGAGTACCAATCCAATACATCTTAGTCGGTTTCTTGTCTTGGTCATGTCAGTCAATCAAATCTTCATGTTGCCATGACTATTTCTAATACAGAGACACAGAGAATTTTACAAGTATTACCCACAGTCCCTAAACACTTAAATGTTTTCATACTTACATACTTTAGTTATGATGCTCGATTACATGGTAACAAACAGTTGTTGCAAACTAATTAGTAACAATGAATGTAGAACCGAACCAACCGGTTTACAGGTGTGACATGGTAGCCGAGAGACTATTTTCGTACAAACATACAATAATCATGCTTCCAAATGGGAAGAATGGTTTGCTGAAATTGTGTTCGTAACGGTGGTATAAGGATCTTCATCGATGGCATAAAAATTACATATGGAACTGGATCCGGGGTGTATTATGATAAGGTGGCATTGGACGGATCATACAGATTACCTAACCTCGCCAGCACATTTCAGGAGAAGATTTTTCCTCTTGTACAAGATGCAGGATCCCATCTCCTTCGAACTTGATCATACGTGATCCCATCTCGTCAAATCATAGGGCGTTGGTAGTTGCATGAACTCTCTACGCCGTATACATCCACACAACTCTACTCTACTTTACTGGGTTTCGGGTAACTGTTGCATAGAAGAGAACGAAAAGGCGGACAAACTCGCAGGAAAGAGATCGGTGATGTCTAAGAAAGAGACGATGGAGGGGATATATTGGCCCCTACAAGACTACTTTTTTAAATTGGAAAAAGCAACATGGTTCAAAATGGTCCAACACACCAAGAAACTACTTGAGTTTGACAAGAGAACGGTTCGCACTCTAACAGGAATTCTAATGGGAAACTGCGATGCGAAACTGCCAGAATATGGGCGAAACGGAGTCGATACAACACCTTTTATGTTAGTGCCCTCATGCAGATTATCTAACCAGTGCAGCGTATTTCAAGAGGAGATTTTTGCTCTTAAACAAGCTGCACGTATAATTGAAACAAGGACTATACGTCCTTCGAAATTGATCATATCTGTGATCAATCAAGCAACAATTAAAGCGCTGGTAACCCATCTCGTCAAATCAAAGGGCGTCAGGAGTTGCATAGACACTCCACACCGTAAACGTAGACACAACTCTTTCGTCTACCACACCGCTATCATACATTTCAATGCCTTGGGATCCTTTCTGATTTAAATACCTATCAAAGATGAATGGCATCCTGATCGTAGGACTAGGACTAGATAATCCTGAAGTTCGGTAGGTAGGTAGGTCGGAGTTGTAGCTTTGATACCAAAAGGTCACTTGAGTACGCATAGCGTACGCCACAGGTGAACACAGTCTCTGTACTGACACAGTTCCTCCAAACCCTGGAGGAAGAATAAGTTGGTCAGCGCAAGGGCTGTACATAATCCTGGAGATATTTTATTAAATTTGTATACACTTCTTATGTACAACGCCCATGGGTCTAATACTTAGCAGTGTTTCAGAAGGCAATAATTTTTATAGGAATTATTATACACTGAAGGAACAGGACTACGCATCCGGAAGACAAAATTTCGAGATGGGCTCCCAAAACCCAACTTAACATAATTGTTTCTAATTAGCTGACACCAAATGTAATTAATGATCGTGTATTAGGAAAGAAACAGTAGAAATACATTGTTTGCCACCCCACTCCCTTTAATTTAACTCATCATTCATGTGGGTATGTATGTGAATGAGGGAATCATATTTCTCTGAGTATGTTTATGTGTATGTGTGTGTATGTGTATTACAAATCCATTATCATTTATTGTGTGTGTGTTCCTTGACACATCTTTCAATTCATTTGTTAACGAGAATATTTGTCACAAATTTTCTTTCAATCCCCATCCCATCTTCCCATCAGTAAGACACTATCTTCCTGGTGTATCATATAGGGCTCTACCCTATTGTTGTCCAAATAATTTGCTGGTACTGGTTGAGAGTATTTGTTGAATATCAAGAAGAAAAAAAACAAAAACAAAAAAAAAACTGCCACTGTTGCTTATTTTACTTGTTGTTGTTATTGTCCTTGAAATTATGATGACGATGATGATGATGAGGTTGTTTGTTGTTTTTTCTCTTGTTATTTTTGTAATTGTTGTACTATTTTCATTTGTTATATTCAACATTCTTGTTATTGTTATTGTTATTGTAGTGTGTGCATGGATATGTGTCTGACAGCCATATTCTCCAAGTAGAAATTGTGATTTCTTGACGTGATTCATAGAAAATCATTTCGTAGACAATACTTAACAGACACATGTTGGGATTTTCTATTTTGTTGTTGTGTTACAAGCAGAGCGGAGAGAAGAGAGATATTAAATGATCAACTGAACTGGACTATTTCGTTAAGTATGACATGTGAAATGATGTGACATGATAGGGTGCATCTCTTAGATGATAGGGAAATCGTTGTTATTTCCTTCAATCCGAAGAAGAAGTTTTTCTAAAGTGTTTGTAAGCTGACATTTTGATTTCAATCCACTGAAAGGCATGACTCTGACAGCAAATAAAATTGCCATGAAAAGTTTCTCAAAAATCTGTCATTCGGAGTCGACTTGAAACTGTAGGTCCCGCCACAGTCATGTATAAAATTAACGCACACAACCTAGGTGATGTGCTAAGCTAGGTTGTAATACAAACTGAAGAGTTGAAATGATCAATTATGTATGACCATATGACAGGCACAGGAATAAATTCAATGCATCTGAGCATCGGTATGCTATCAGAAACCTCTACGATAATTAGGCATCTCGAGGTAACATCCGCTTGGTAGTGCGTTGGCTCATTAGACAGTTAACCACGGTTCAAATCCCATGTCGGAGATCTCCAACAAAATGAAATAAAAACGGAATATTTCTGCGGCGTCTTCCTCTCAGTAGATTTCAGCCAAAAACTCTGAGAGACTAAATATAATTGCCATGAAAATTTTATTTAAAAGTCTGTCGTTCGAAAACGACTTTAAACTGTAGGCCCCACCCCTCGTGTATAAAATTAACGCACACAACATAAGTTGTAATGGAAGCGAAGTCATAATCCTGTCTGAAGGCTTAAGGCATTCCGAAGTAACAATCTGGAGCTACTAAATGCATACCTCTCACAGGAAGACCTTTCACAAGGTCTACAACCCGTCATAGAAAAGCTTTTGCACCCTAATCGACTAAGTTAGGAATTGAAGAAGGTACTTTCTACATCCAGCTTCGCAATGTTGTGCTGCGTAAAGGTTTATTGCAGCCGAAGGTTTACAGAAAACGAGAGAACGGCAGCATAATTCCCTGCTGAAGCAACAGCCTAGATAGTGAAGACAGCAAATGTTTCTTAAGGTGGACAAGGAGGGACTAACTCCGATTGAAATCAATAGGAAAGCTAACGAACACAGAGCCAAGAAGTAGAATAATTTGTTTCTTAAGGTTTGTCAAGGAGGGACTAAACCCGATTGGAGTCCAGAAGCAGGTTAAGAAGCACAGGGCCAAGAAGTGGAAGAATTTGTTTCTTAAGGTTTATTAAGGAGGGACTAAACCCGATTGGAGCAGGTTAAGGAACACAGGGCCAAGAAGTGGAAGAATCTGTTTCTTAAGGTTTATTAAGGAGGGACTAAGCTCGATTGAAGTCAACAGGAAGGCTAAAGAATGCAGAGCTAAGAAATGAAAAAATCTCTCACCTCGTCAACTGGCGGTTGAAAGGGGAGACAAAGTCATCTCGAATCCAAAGCACCATCACCAAAGTTCTGCGAACAATACAGTGATATCCGCCTAAAGAACTGTGAGTAGCATTAACGCCGTGAATGCAATTATTTTGACACTCAGAGGAAACTGTTAGCCGCAGCGAAGGCATGCACCCATGAATTGTAAACCGTGGGCATCAACTTCTGCTGCAGTCGTATGCTGGTTGATTGTAAAGCCACTCAAACAGCTGATTGGCTGAAGATGGACATAATAATACTTTCTTAAGGGAGCACAAGGTAGCTCTTTTGAATACTCAAATAAGGAACAGGGCCCTATAGCTTCAACTGAAAATCAAAAATGAAGGCAACGTATGTTGGTAACAGATGGCAAAAACAAAGGATAACTTAATGCAGAGAAAAAGACAGAGATTCGGAGAGACTGCTAGCCAAGACGAATGAACGAAGATCCAAACCAAACTCTATGAGGACTGAAATACTGATGCGTTGCAGTCTGCAGAAAAGCTGATTAACAGGGGAAGATGAAAAATGAAGATGAAATGAACCAATTGAGAGCAATATTATCAGCTACAGATTTGATAAGACGAACAAACAGATGAGCGAAGATCTAACCTCTAGGAAAACTGAAACCCCCGGATTTCCAGTAAACAATGTCTTCGAAAGACATTGGCCTCGGGTGCCGAATAATACGAAGGAAAAAGAGCAGAAAAGCTAAGGAGGAATTCTCTTCTACATTCTCTTTAGTTTTTATTAGGAAAATTGGTAGAGTACCTGGCATTAGGTACGATAGCCAATAATAGGATGACAGTTGATCTGAGGCACTGTTTGAAAAACTTCTAGAACTCGAAGAAGAAATGTTCCATCACCTTGGGAACTACCCTGTGGTATTTTTCTCTCATTCCTTTCCAAATCTGGCATACAATTGATGTTTCTTAAATGCAAACGTTTGTATTTTATTGGACAAAAACACTGAAATTGTTAACAACGATGATATCCTGGTAAATACCAAGGCGGCCATACAATGATTAGAGAGGCTAAATTAGTTGTATAGGAATGACATGCAGAACTCATACTCATAATGACAGAAAATCGCTGAAACACAGAGAGCAAGAGAGATAGAGAAGAGGGAGAGAGAGAAGAGAGAGAGGAAGACTTTATGGCAACATCATTAACACAAAGCTAACCATTGAGGAAGACACCAACCATCAATAAGTTTTATTTTCGAAAAGAAACCAGAAAACAGAATAGAAAAGATGAAAACAAAACGCTCTAGAACGAAGAACGACAGTCAACAAAGTATTGTCAACATTAATCTTCTTTCTTTACATTTCCTTTCTTATTTTTTTTTCCATTAAAATGGATGACATTGCAAAGCTAAAAAGAAAAGAAATGAAAAGAAAAGAAATTGTTACGCAGAAATTCCTTTTTAAATGATTGTTGTTGTTGTTGTTGTTATTATGCTTGGCAATTTATTAGGAAATATTTCTCAGATTCTGAGTCTATTGTTGCAATTAAAACGCTTTAATAAGAGAACTAAATACCAACAGGAATCCATTTTTTTTCTTCTTCTTGATCTACAAAGAATCGTTCTGGGAAGAACCCAAACAATACATTTTTTTAATACCCATGCCTAAGATACTGAATGGAGAAGGGGTAGTGTACTTGATATTGACACAATGTCGTAATATTTCCTGCAGAATATATCGTATCTTCCAACAGAAACTTCCAAACTTTGAGTACTTATATCGGCCATTTTGTAGGAGCTGCATCTGTCAAATTGGGTGTCATTTTTCCAGCTTCTTTTATCAAACCACCAGGGATGCATAGAAAATTCAACAAAATTTCCTTTCTGTTTCACATTTCTGATCTGGAAATTGAATTGTGACCTCATAACTAATAAGCCAACACCCAAACTACTAGATTACGGCAATTCAGTTAGAGTTACAGTAAGTTTAACGGCATTGGATTGGATTTATGACAAGCCTTAACTATAAGTGGATGGCCATGGTTCTTATACGTTCTTCGTTATCCTCTTTGCGGCAAATTTAGAAATTTTTATATATTCCTGGATTTACAGGATTCAGAACAGCCATGAATCCCTTTTTCGCTACTCATAAGTACTCATGAAATTTGTATGAGTATGAGTATGAGTCAACAGTATTGAAATTTAATCACTCTCTCTCTGATTCATTCGTACTCACTACAACGTTGAGTTGTAAGTACAAGTTGCAATGAGCATGACTACAATGTTGACATCGAACTCATAACATTCGAAATATGTTCGATTCATATGCCTACTCATGCAGATTCATAAATTTAGAAAAATAGTCAGAAATGCTACGAGTGTTTCGAATCATTCATCAAAATTTACTGTCTTAGTTTATGATGCATTTACAGCAAAAGAAAACAGACACACAAGTAGAAAACACAGAGCAGCAAACAGAGCAAACACGCAACCTTCTAGTGAGTATTGTAGTGTTCGTACTTGAATCATACTTATTTCGTAAGTCATGCATATGTTGAGTCATGGAGAGTGGAAATCAAAAACATTATACGTTGTGTTAAGTATGAGTATGATGAGTACTTCAAACTTTGAATATGAGTAGTATGAGTAAGAGTATGATATTAAAACAAGTATGAATGCGCATAAGCATTAGAAATTATGAGTATGATTCGAATCTTACTCATCTTTTTGAATACTTATTGCTGATCTCTGTTACAGATCGTCGTGAGTGTTGATTGTGTTCGGTTTCTCTATATTTTTAACAGTGATTACCTCTAGCGCCGTAATCCAGTAGGTAATGTGGTGACTTAGTAGAGGTAATGCCGTGGTTCAAACTCCATGTCAGATATGTGAAATACGCTCGCGACTTTCTTTCAGCAGCAGATTTCTGGCAAAAACTCTGAGAGCAAATGAAATTCTTATGAAAAAGTTTCTCAAAAAATCTAATGTTCGAAGTCGATCTTAAACTGTATGAGAAGCTAGGTTGGAAACCTGGCTAAAGGGTTGTAATCATGACTGAAGGGTTGTAATACCCAATTATGTACGTATGTATGTATGTACCCCTATAACTGAAGATGTTCATTTCATTCATTTCAGACATCTAATGAGCATTCCTTAGCATGCAGAACTAGGTTGCCTGGATTAATCAAGTAATGATCTCCCACTTCTAGGGGTTTGGAACTACTTCTCTGTACTTTATTGTAAGGCAACTACTGTATGTGAGCTGTATATAGCCAGAGGGCATCCAGGAAGATATATTGTGCTTAAATTACAACACAGCTACCCAACTACTACATTACCCCTTACAATGTTTAGTTTCCCTGTATAACTAGGACCTGTCATCAGTGTGGCGGCTTGTAAACAAAGAAAAAAAATAAAAAATTTTTAAATTCCAATCGAAAATGTTAAAATATTTGTGCACACAGAAACAACTAATTTTGTTGCTTTTAGTAATGAAAAGTTAGATTGTTCTACCAGAATTCATAATAAAACAATAAACACAAACAACAACAACAAACAGTAACTAAGAACAAACAAAATAATTAGGAAATTGCTGAAGAGATTTTCATTAGAAATTTTCCACCACACCACAAAAATTATTATAACAGCAGCACTACAACGGAGGAGGGTGCCATAGAGGGATGGCTTGTGGTTGCCTAGTTGCCGGAGTAGATAATTGTTGCATTGTTTTATGAAATGTTGGCAACATAAAGTTTTTTTTTTAGTTTTTATTTCGTGTTTTAAATTATATGAAATGGAAAATTGGGTTACTGGTGCAATACGTTCGAAATTGTATTTTCGGGAAAAGGGGGAAAACTTTAAATTTATCATGAAAATGCATGCAAGCTGTCCAAGCTGTCATATTATTATGTTTTGTTTTCCTTTAAAGTGCTTCATTCGTAAATAGACAGAGGTTATCTATGCTGGGAACACCTTGCATACAAATAATAACATCAGCAATAGAGAGTCTACAATTTTCCTGTCAATACAACCCTTCAGTTAGGACTGTGACGTAACTTCTCACAAAACTGTTTACTTTAAAGGCTTTTCATGACAAATTCTCTCCAAACTGCAGTGTTCCAGTATGATTTCAGTCATATGCTCACTACTCGCTTACTGAATTGGTCATTCCAACCTTGTAGTCAGAATTACGATCTAGCTTTGCACACCACATATGTTCTGTGTGTTAGTTTTTTTCCATAAGGGGCGGGAGCCACAGTTTATAGTCGACTCGGCATGACAGATTTTTTGAGGAACTTTTTCATGACAATTTCATTTTCGTTCAGAATTATTGCCAAAATTCCTCTGCTGAGAGGAAGTCGCCGCCTTAGAAATATTTTTTTAATATTTCGTTTTTGCACATGTCTGAAGACAGATTTCAACCATAGCCTCAAATCTAATAAGCCAACGCACTACCTACTAGACTATGGCGTCTACACTGGCGCATACATGAGCCAGAATTAAAACGATGGCATGGGCATAAAGAACGCAATGGCTTACGACTTACACGCATAAAAACCCCTTTAAGAAAAAGTCTAACATTTTCAAATTCCCAGATCTACATGAGATGACCATGCCCTCAAATCGCTCCTAAAGGATATCTAGTGTTGCATAGGCTGTGTGGCTCTAAGCATCGTTCTGTTGAAATAAACCACACATGCAGGCGGTGTCTAGATTATTCAATTCAGATCATAATCGCCATAGTCTAGTTGGTAGTGTGTTGGCTTATTAGAAGTGAGACCTCGCGTAAAGCCTCAGGTCAGACAATCTCCAACAAAACGACTTCCTCTCAGCAGATTTGTGGCAAAAACTCGAGTTGACGAAGAAATACTCTCTTTTCTTTATTGCGTGTTGGATATGTATGGGGACTTCTGGTTCCAATGGCTTACTTGAGCCGATAACTCAACGTTACATGGTAGGGTGAGCTGTGTTGTATTTATTAAGAGTCTTGTTGTTAAACTTTCTTTTAGGTTGCCTGACGTGATTTCCACGTGGAGGTTAATGGTGATTTTGAAAGCGGCGCAATTCTTGTTTGGTTGTGAAACTTTTGCTGAAAACTCTTGAGTTAGTCGCACAACCGGGCTGTATTTAAGTGCCTAAGGAATGTATTTTCAACGTCCATTAGTACCCACAAATGCCAAGGCTTTCTCTCTTCTTATATGGTCTTTAGTACACGAAGATATCATGGGAAACTACATTGACCATATGGGTTCCTGTAAGGGATCAATGCCGTAGTAGTATGAACAAAATAAAAGGCGACAATTCAATTCATTATTGCCAGTGTGTTCTTATTGCTTAATCTGGGCAAGAGCAAAGCATTGATTGACTTCTTAATCTCCCTGCAAAGGTCTATGTGCGCCTTTACCATGGATAGACGTCCTCTGATAACTGCTAGACTTTGCAAACACAAACTCTGTCCCTATCAAGATGTAACACCAACTCTTAAACTGGTGAGAGCGAGTTGCCGAACAAATACTCTATTTTCTCTATTTCGTATAGTTGGATGTGTATTAGCGAGGATTTGAACCATGGCCTCACTTCCAATAATTAAAAAACCAGTGATATTTCATACTGGTAAATAAAATTGCCATGAAAAGTTTCTCAAAAAAATCTGTCGTTCGGAGTCGACTTTAAACTGTAGGTCCCGCCACTCATGTATAAAATTAACACACACAACATAAGTGGTGTGAGAAACTAGGCCGTAATCCTGACTGAAGGGTTGTAATGGCCAATTATGTATGTATGATATTTCATACTGACTTACTAAGTTACCTAGCTAGAGTACTTTCATTATGCATGGAATTAATTATTATTGCGTATCATTTGTATTGACCTTCATTTTATTGGCAGTTTTTCTTTTTTTCTTTTTTTACTACGAAAGAAAGAAAGCATTTCGTTGAAGCAATTACTGCATTATAACACTCACTCAACAATTTAAACTTGACCTCAATTATCTCTCTCTCTCTCTCTCTCTCTCTCATGATCTAAATTAATTTTCCAATAAAAATTCTTTTTCATTTCTTTCACTATTTATACAGTTTTTCTCTCTCTCTCTCGTTTCTCTGTTCTGTACTCTCTGTACTGTAGTGTATTTTAATTATTTTTGTTCGTTTTTTTTCCACTCATTTCATGCGAATGTATGCAACAGTCAAGTTTTCTTTTTCTGCTCACAATTCATGTACAATTTTGTTCAGAGATAACAGTAAAGTGATGTACTAGATATAGGGTGACCCATGAAAAAGAAAAATTATTTCTTATGGAGCCTTATAGTTAGCCTTCAGCCTCTGGCCTTAAAGGGTTAAATTTTCATGGCACTTGAATAATTAAAAATTTTATTTTTTTTTTTATTGGGACACCCTATCAATTCATTGATTTCCTTGTTGGGCATAAATATGTTGTAGATTGCAAATAATGTTGCTAGTAAATGGCAGCAGCAGCAGCAGCAGCAGCAGCATGTAGACATTATTTCGTTTAAACATTTACATTTATGCCGCAGCATTAATCTTATTTTAAATTTAAAACAAAAAAGAAAAAAAATTTGTTTTAAAAATTTTTTTTATTTCGTTTATTTTCAGCAGCAAACTCACACACACACACACTCTCTTTTACACGGACGTTAAAATGCTTGTAAATGCATGTGGAATTTAAAAAAAATGAAAGCAGCTTTTAAGCTACACAAGGGAAATGAAAATTTGAAATAAAAAACTTTAAAATTACTGGCTTCATTGGTAAGCCTCTCGTGGCAACAGAAATGAACAGAGTCCACCACAATGTAATTTTCTCTCCACATTGCTGTGGCATATCATTGTAGAAGATCTGTTAAAAAAGCGGCTGCAGTGATGTGTTTTCAAGGCTTACAGACGTGAGACCATGATTGAAATCCCTCCTCAAATATTCCCTTCAACTGATTTCTGGCAAAAACTCGGAGAATAAATCGTAATAATTGCCTTAGTCTACACAGTAGCCGCCGTAGTCTATTAGTCGCCGTAGTCTAGTAGTCACCAGAGTCTAGAAGCCACCGTAGGCTAGTAGTCGCCATAGCCTAGTAGTCCGTCGCTAAAGTTTAGTAGTCACCGTAGTCTAGTAATCATCGTAGTCTAGCAGTCACTGTAGTCTAGCATTCACCATAATGTACTAGTCACCGTAATTTAGTAGTCGCCGTAATCTATTAGTCACCGTAGTCTAGTACTCGCCGTAGTCGAATAGTCACCGTAGTCTAGTAGTCACCGTAGTTTAGTAGTCGTCGTAGTCTAGTAGTCGGTCGCCATAGTTTAGTAGTCGTCGTAGTTTAGTAGTCGTCGTAGTCTATTAGTAGCCGTAGTCTACTAGTCGCCGTAGTTTAGTAGTCACCGTAGTCTAGTACTCGCCGTAGTCGAATAGCCACCGTAGTCTAGTAGTCACCGTAGTTTAGTAGTCGTCGTAGTCTAGTAGTCGGTCGCCATAGTTTAGTAGTCGCCGTAGTTTAGTAGTCACCGTAGTCTAGTAGTCACAGTAGTCTACTAAACGCCGTAGTCTAGTAGTCGGTCGCCATAGTATAGTAGTCACCGTAGTCTAGTAATCATTGTCGTCTAGCAGTCATCGTAGTCTAGCATTCACCATAGCCTACTAGTCACCGTAGTCTAGTACTCATCGTAGTCTAACAGTCACCGTAGTCTAGTAGTCACTGTAGGCTAGTAGTCGCTTTTTTTCTGAATTTAAGCTTTTAGTGGTCTAAGGATCCGGAAGTTTCCAATAGCTAACTTGTGCTTTATACCGGTAGCTCAAAGATACATAATAGGATGGTCTGTGGTGTATTTATAAAGGGTCTTGACGTTAAGCTTTCTCGTAGGTTGTTTGACCTGATTTCCAAGTGGAGTTTAATAGTGATTGGAAAAGTGACACAATATTTGTTAGGCTACGTTACTTGGACAACCAGACTCCGCTTAATTCCTTAACAAATATATTTTCAACGTCCATTCTTAACCACGTATTCAGAGGATTTCTCAAGGAAATGTCGTTTCATTCAAAACTAACTCTTATATGGGCTTTAGTATATGCATCTGCATTGCTGATATGGATTCCTCTATGTTTCCCTTTACCTAGGATATACGTACTATAACCGCTGGCATTGCATGCACAAACTCTGTCACTGGCAAGATGTAACACCAACGATGATTCTCTTCCTCTAATCCTGAACATTTGCTCTCAATGTCCGTTCCATATAGATCAGTTAGAAAGCCAAATGCTTATTTATCCTTGTTGCTAGCCCTGTTAGCCGTGTGCCTGTACAAAATAGGTGATCAACAGTTTTCTTCTGTTCCTAGATCAGTAGAATCGATTGCTTGGAAATCCACGTGATTCCTTCTTCTATGGCTTATTGCTACACATGAATAAAATAAGTGAACAGCAGTCTTCTCTTCGTCCTCGTCATTATAACTCCTGCAGAAGTCATTGGCCATACGACCAGAACCATTGCGACTCGCATTAATGCCCAGTAATGACTTCAACAACGGTGCTCCAAAGGAACACGTTTAGATTTTGAGCAGACCATTCGTGTAACTTATCTAACCATGACTAGATTTTCTTTGGTATCTTTTCAATATCCAGGTTGGAGTAGTAGCCTGTAAACCAAAGGTCACTTGAGCACGCATAACGGCCTGACGTGACGATTAAGTGATGATGACACCAAATTACAGAGTTCTGCTGATAAATGCTCTTTCGAAATCCCCGGCTGCCTTCTGGAAAACTTTACAAACTTCAACTGAAAATTTCTTTTGAAAATCTTCCCTCTTATCTGCTGTGTGTTAAACAATTCGATAAGAGGGTCTTAAGACTTATATCGGCCCTTTGTAAATATTGCACGTTTTTATTGTGTTTTATTGTCATAAAATGAGAAGCAATTTTTACGAGAATCTAATTCTAATCACAAAAGTAAATGAAATGAAAGCCATTAAAAGAGAACATAACATAGACACAAACACAGCACACACACACACACACACACATTAAATAGAAGCATATTTTTATGTTGAGGAGAGGAAAACTGTTTGAAATTTCAAATGATGAGGGAGGGTGTTTTTAATAAGTTTTCTCTATTTCCACTTCCTTTTTCTTGTTTTTTATTTTTTGTTCCTTCTTAGCGATATCGTATTATTCGTTTTAAGTATTAAAAAAAAAGAAAAAAGAAAACAAAATTGCATGTCAGCAAATTTTATTTGTTTTTTTCAGATAGCTTAGTTAGCAGGCGTTGTTGACTAGAGACTAGGCATGCTAACAGGCTATACTTCCCTGCAGCATGTAAATACAGCGACTACGCTTCTGCCATCAAAATTTTGAATTTTTTGCTTGACAAGTCATCTCGTCGGTCTAATAGCTTGAGTATTGGCCTTATTAGACGTAGGCCATGTTCAAACTCCCAGCTCAGACATCAGCAAACGAGATAAAGAGAAAAGAGTTTCTCCGCGACTCCTTTACCAAGCAGATTTCTGGCACAAAAGACAATGAAAAAAAAAAAAAACAAAAAAAAAAAAAAAAGAAAAAAGAAAGAAGGAAAAAAAAAAAAAAAGAGAAATGTTTTCTTAAAACCTATATCGTTCGAATCAACTATGAAACCTTTTATTTTTCAGTATAATCTGGCTACACTTTTCATTGCCTTGTACCACAAACACAGGGGGGTTGTCAGCTTTCATTATTGGTCTTCTAGATCGCTATAATGATATCTAACTGCGGACTTCCTAGTCTATTCGCGATGTGATTTTTTAAGTTGAACGCTGTAGAAACAAAACCATCAATGAGAATTGAAAAGTAATGGACTTGGTGAAGCTGTTCAAATTTTTATTCATTTGATGTTACATTCTAGATAGAGACTTGGGAACCGGGACTTTACCTTCTATGTAACCTTATTCCTTTTACCTAATATGGAGGCAGTCTTTATTTCTTCTCACATACCAAAAAAAAAAAAAAAAAAAACTCGTCTTTAAGCCCAATCCTGCAGATGAAACTGTCTTTTTAACTATCCTATCCACTACCACGAAGCGCATCCATTTACTACGACATAAAACTTTACTCCTGTGAAACATCAAAAAACATTGAAAACGGTAATATTGTTGAAGCTACTTCTGTCAAATTAGTTGCCATATATTCAGTCTGTTGTGCCTATTCACAATGATAATAATCCGTCCGCTAAATGAGACCGGGGTCATCAGGAGCTACGAGTGGTTTCGAGACTAGGTGAAAACGGAAAACTATTGTAAAACAATGGGCCCTCTGAGGCCTAAGTATGTTCTTCCAATTCCCTTGGATGGGCAGCCACCCCTATCTACCTACCTAGTCTGGCGGCATCATCGGTTCATATTTCTTTGAGAACGATGTTGCCCATTCAATCAGTGCCAACGATGAGCACTGTTGGCCTATGCTTATTGACTTCTTTCTTCCTTAATTGCATTATCTAGACAACAACAATATGTGGTTGCAACAGGACGATACTAACTTCTACACACGTCACGCTACCTTGGATACGGTTTGAGTGATTGTGGACTTGTTCATATGAGGTTTTATCATAATGAGGGTTTTTTCTTAAAGTTGCAGGTACATGCGAATAAACCACATGCCGTACTGGTCATCAAATCCCTGCCATCAGTCGAATTTACCCTTGATTTATGCACCTATAATTATGGGAAATCGTGATTTCGTATGCTCTCTCACACCGGGAAACAGTGGCAGATATCTGGGACGATGATATATCTGATCTGTTGAGCGGAAGTCGCCAAAAGGAAATATTTGTTCGTATTTCGTTTTGTGAAAAATGTCTAAGCTGGGTTTGAACCGTGGCCTCACGTCTAATAAGCCAACACACTACCTACTGAACCTGGGAGGACTCAACGCATGAACGAGGTCTTTGAAATTAGAGATAAAAAATTTCGATGATATCTCACACATACTTGTTGGATTTAAATTTCATAAATCGGAAGTCTTTTAAATAAAAGACCCGTACATTGAGCTTTAGAGCAAGAGAGTTGTAATGCTAAGAAGGTAAAGCTTCTTGATTGGTTTAAAATTGCTAAACAGAGAAGATCCTGTTTATATTAAGTTAGAATACACGAATGTTTTTGACGATATGCTTGACGTACGTCAAGCATTAGTGAGTAGTGAGAGAGCAATCACAGCTTTCACTGATGGGCGTCTGTTCTCTTTAGTTTAGCAGTTGGGTAACTGCAAATAATGTGACGTATACTCAGGCTCATATGATGATCTCATTACCCCGTATCAGATGTTTAACTGAAAATGAATGATGAACAAACCTCCAGAAGTCATTAAATTCTGCCAAAAGCTTGGGTCACCGTGATACTGAAGCACGCTAAGTGACAGAACCCTCGTTCGCTAATTATTTCGGTTTCCTTTCCTGCTCACTTACTATTTCACTATGTTAGCCATAAAGCAATGGAAATGAAACGAAATCACCAAAAAACAAAAGAGAAAACTTTACAAAGATTTTGAAGAAATACTTGAAAGCCCAAATTTGTTACGGGATGTCATAAAAACACATATTTCTTTTTTCTCTTTTTGGAGTTTTTTTTTAATATTTCTACTGAAATGTTGAAAGGAATGGTTTTTTTAAGTGGAAAACTAATAAAACTACACAGTAATATAATGGAAAAATAGTCAAAACTAATTATAAACATAAAAAATAATGCCTGAATATGAATGGGAATGTAATGTTCATAAATTTCACAGCCTAAATATAGGCATAAAATGGAGAAGACTTCTCTTATAAGAGAAAATAACAACAAGGAACAATAAAATTAAACTAAAAAAAAAAGGGTTTAATAAACATAAATGTTTTACTGGATGTATATAAAAACTATAAAAACCAAGCAAATCAACAATTTAAAAACACCTAAAATTATGCTATAAAAACATGAGGGCAATAAAAATAAGCAAATTATTTCTTTTAAATAAACTTTAAACTGTAGCCATAGGGCAAAATAAAATGTTAATTTTAATAAAAAAAAATATTAAACAAATAAATAAAAAGCGAAATAGTTTTCCATATGTTTTTATTTGGAGTAAATTTATTTAAAGCATACATTCAGGCATTTTTATAAATGGTTTTACAAATCTAATAAATTATTGATTTTTCGATTTTATGTTTTTTTTTTAATTAAATTTACCCAAAAAATGTTTATTCGTTTATTAGTTTGGCTATTTTGGAAATTTCAAATTAAATATGAATTTTCGTTTTTCATGCGGCAAAATTTAAATTACATAAATTTGCCTTACAATAGGCAACAAGTTTTTTAAATGATTTTCATAAAACTTATGCAACGGAAAATGAAAGAAAAAATAGATTTTAAGGACCACCAATTGGCATGGATAGTTGACGTAATCGTGGTACGTAAGCTGGATTGGCATATTGGACGTGGAGGTTCACGGTTCGAACCCTAAGTTAGACATCTCCACTAAACGAAGTAGAAAAATATTTCTTTGGCGTCTTCTTCTCAGCAGATTTCTGACCAGAAATCTTGAAGGTAAATAAAATTGTCTTGAAAACGTCTCCAAAAATCTGTACGTACAGAGGGTCGATTAAATTTTCGACTTGGTATACTTTCGAGAACTGTTTTTTCATAATTTCTCACTTTCTTTTTCTATTGCGGAATAAATCACATATGACGTCAGATAACAATATACAAGGCACAAAACACCCAGGTAGTTTTTTGTAACAATTCGAATGCCACGGCCTCTACACTTGAGGCTTACCACAATATCAACTGGACCGTCAGGACTTTAGTGGAGAGGGCAATGTGTGTCTGTGGGACATGTTCGTTTGTTATTGGTATGCTAACGTTTTATTAACTCTAAATCATGCCACACCTCCGTTGTACTTTCAATTTCTTTCGCTCAGTAATGATTTCTATATCTAGAGCCGTAGTTGTTGTTATTCCACAGGTTTGCCTAAAGTCATGAGGTCCATAAGCATGAGTCCGAATATAGCTTTGAGATGTCGATTTGCATGATTGGTTAAAATTTTTATCTTCAGGCAGAAGTACTCATTAAAGTCCTTATGAAAGGTTGGGAATATTCCTATCCCTATAAGTAGTCATCATGGTTTTCGAATTTCAAAAAACTAAAATTCTTTCATGGCCCCTTCCCCTCCAAATAATAAAAATACACTCAATATTTAAGTCTCCTACGAAAATAAGAGCAAATTTTATTAAATTATTTAAACTCATAACAGCCCTTTAAGTTTTGACCCATTTATTTAGGCTTTTAATCTTCTGTTTTTAGATTATGCCTTAAAATATGCAATAAAAAATTTTCTTTTTGTTGCCATTTTAATGTTTCAACAGTTTTATTTACTTCAATACAAACCCATTTTACAACATTTTTGTAAAATTTAATTCAAATTTTGTTTTCTTCTTTTTATTATCAAACCTACGAACACTAAATCTAATACCTCCTTGCCTGAATGTAGGCTATAAAAATTGCACAAAAAATCTATCAAATGCATGGCATATAATAAAATGAAAATAAATTAAAATGTTTTATGGTTTAATTTAAAGCAAAAGGAACAATTTTTTTAGATTAAAAAAAATAAATCCATAAAATGCCTGAAAATAGACTTTAAATCGATACGATAAGGGGAGTGTATGTGAGTTTGTTAAAAGGCTTATTGTTCCGTACAAAACTGCCTTTATTTTTCAGGAAAATGTTGAACCACTTGATCATAATTTAGAGATGCAGGCAGCTCACCTACAACAGCAGGACATTGACAGTCCCTTAGTCTCTTTTGTTTTAAAATGAGCGTGACAGCTCTCCTACAAATCGATTATTCAGATATCATAGACTCATGTTCTTTGAAACAACAGACTTGATTAGGTTAGGGTAGGTTACATAAGGCATCGAATCCCCCTTAAAGAAAACTGTTCCCTAAGGTTCCACCATTTAGACCAATTGTCTTACACAAACGCGGGGATCAAACATTCCTTGGAGGAAAGCAATACGAGTCCACAATAAATCTTGTCTTTGCTGCTATCCTTATACTGAAGAGCTCTGTTCAAGATGTTAGAAAGCAAAAGATCAAAATCCTCTGTCCCTTTATAACAAAAGCAGGGCACTGACAGTCTCTTCTTTTTCCTTCTCAGATCCACAGCTCCTGCAGATGTCATTTGCCGGAATGGCAAGTCCTTTGGCATGCTCACTAGCAATACATTAGCCCTTAAGGATGTAAATTAGAACAAGCTTCGAACCGAGGAATAAGAGGAAGATCCCATCAACGAGGATCACGCAGTCTTTATGTGAGTGATGCAGCAAGGAACCAGCAACGTGATACGAAGGGGTTTCTTACCATAGTTACACGAGCATTGTAGTCTACTTTTAGGTACGATTTATTGATGGGAGGAACGCCCGTGATAAAACAGGGTCAAGGTAATAATAGCCAGTATTAGAGCAAACATAGAGATCCCGTCAACGAGGACCCCATAGTATACATGTCAGTGATGCAGCAAAGAAACAGCAATCCGATACGAAGGAGTTTCTTACCATTGTTACCCGAGCATTGTAGTCTACTTTTAGGTACGATTTAGTGAAAGGGCAGATGAGAGACAGTCCTTGATAAAACAGGGCCGAGATAATAAAGGCCAGTATTAGAGCAAACATAGAGATCCTGTCAACGATCATGTCAGCGATGCAGCATTACCATTGTTACCAGAGCATTGTAGTCTACTTTTAGGTACGATTTAGTGAAAGAGCAGATAAGAGGCAGTCCGTGGTACAACAAGGTCACGGTAATAACAGCCAGTATTAGAGTAGAATACTCGATAATTATTTTGAAAAGCATTGATGATTATTTGATCAAACAATACCGTGAATTGTAAATGGAACATGCGGCTTAAAATGTTGGTTTCAAGTAATGTGGATAGGCCTGGAAACCTCCTGGTTGCCTGTAAGTAGGTAAAAGTTACTTCAGGAATAGCTGAATACTCAAAATTGAGGCTTAAATGTTAACCAACAAAAGCCTGTTGAAAGCAAAAGGAACGAAGTAGTCCCTTTGTGACAGTGCTTCATTTGTTCCAAGCATGGGTTTTAGAAGATTGGCTATCGAGCCAAGGTAGATGGCAAAAAACAGATACCCGACATAATATCGAAGAGATATTCGAGAAGTTATTACACCATCACCTGGTAAATATTACTCAAAAAGAAAAATGACAGCCTGAGATTCTATGTTGACTAGAAAATTGGACAGCGAAGCACATCGGGTCACGGGTTTGTTTCTGTCATGTATGACAGGCAAAAAAAGAGTGAAAATTTTAAAACTAATTTCTGTAGTTTTGCTGTCTTTTTTTTTGCACTGAAATTAGGCTTAACATTCGTTTCTCTAACCAATTTGTTTCAAAGCATGTTTGACAGTTATTTTACGGAGAAAAAAATGGAAATTGCAGAACATTTTTTTCTT
>QOCX01001497.1:15727-33365 GCA_005959815.1 Sarcophaga bullata | reverse complement strand
ATGTCATTGAAATTAAAAGGCTTAAGACATAACAAATATTCTGTTGAGCATATCAGGAACCCATTGTATTGAAAGTCAAATCCTAGACTTGTCAACAACTTCAAGTGGAATTTTTAGTCGCCATGTAAACTTGACTGTTGACAAGAGCAGCTGTTAATCTTCTTTGGATTTTATTAAGCAAACAATAGCAAAAATCAACTGCAGATATACAGAAAACAAAGACTGAACATTTAGGTAATCAACCAATTGAGCCAACATTAATCGCTGCATCAACCCAAAACGAAATCACTTAACGAGTGACGAAATAATCATATTTCAGTTTTTCTTTAGCTGCCAGCATCGATATCGTTCTTGTCCATGTCCATCTTTCTGTTCACTAAATCATTTCCAAATTCTAGAAATTTGCTTTCAAAAAGCAGAAACGTACATCACTTTGCCTATCAAGGCAATGTAAACGATAAGTTAAGTCTCTGTAGTTTAATAGGTATGTGTGTAGTAGGATGGCTTATTTGGAAATTACAACGTGATCAAACCATTGCATTCATGATTGCCCTAGTAAAACTCATATAACTTAGGATTCATCCGACATAATACTGCAGTGATCTATTACACTTTCCTTAATATAATCCCTATTGCCGTAAATGATGAAATCAGAACCCAAAAAGTATTTTTCCCTAGAAACACCAATAGTGGCTAATTCCGCTATCTTAAGTGTCAATGTTTTTCTGTCTTTTAACAACACAAGGTAATATTATCGTTTTGCTTATAGGTACGTACCTTTACTAACCTAGGAGAAACTGTTAATTGTTTCTTATACACCAGCTCGGTCTTTGATGCCATATTCCTGGATGTTATTGCTTTAATTGTCATTTGACTATTCGCAAAGATATTTAAATCCTTATACGTCATGCTTACAAAATGATTACCAGCTTAGATCATAAATCCCTTGAACGCGCGTAAATTAGTGCGATAAACCAAAGTTCAGTTTCTAATTGTTTCTTATACAAAGGCCCAGCCCCGTCCTATTTCCATGGTTAGAGCTATCTGCTTAGCAGCTTGCCCCCTCCCCCGCGGACATCTGTGGCATGGATCCGTTTGGTCAAGGAAGACGATCTGGTATAAGAGTGATGCAATGGTATTTCGATACGTTGGGGCATCTAGTAGTGATGGACTTACGCGTCAGCCGGAGAGACCGTTCAGGTGGCCCAATTCAAAATCTGGTGATTCGATCGGTCGGCTGATTGTTTCTAATGATTTTGCGGGTGAGTTTTCCATCGCAACATAAGTATTATGCAGCCACCACTTTAAGGTAAAGTAAGCTGGATAAATTTCTGCAACCTATTCTAAGTTCCCAGTTATTAAGCAGCTTCAACAATGTGTTATCAGTATTTGGGAGATTTCTTATCAATATCTCAATTTTTTGGTGAGGCTTTTTTTTTGCCGATTGCATTTCGAATGTTACCTAAATCCTAAACAGTTGCGTTTGCAGTATTCAAAGCGCCGATACCAATCGATAAGTAGGTAAAAAATGTATACGTGAGTTAACTTCTACTATTGAATAGTTTAGGAAACTCCTTATTCTGTTTTAACTGCCCTGGCATTATAACAGTCTTTCGATGGATAACGGTAAATTACCAAGTAAGTTCTATGCAGGTCGATTCCCATTAAAACGTTTAATACAAAGACACTAAAGGTGTTTGAATAATCACACAACTACATAACACCAGCATTCTGTAATCGAGCCTTTTAGGCCCTCTGTCAGGTCTGACAAGTTCTAAAGACTGAACCAAAAAATCCATTTAATTGGAGTGTTCCTAACCAAAAAAAAATAATTAAAATACCCAAAAACAGATGGGTTATCTTTTACTTAAATTGTTAACAATATCATGTATGTGGTCTTAAGTTCCTTTCGATTTTCATAAAGGAAAATTCTTACAACAAATTATTTTTTGAATTGGAAATAAACAAATTTTGTTTACCACAAAAATGCAAACAAAACATTTTTATAAGATCTCTAACACCATATGCAGTATATGTAGTGTGGTATTGTATGTGACTGACCAAGCCCAAAAATGGTATAAATTGCCAACTTCATCATCTCTAACAAAGCAAAAGCCAAACAATAATCCAGGCAAAGTAAAATAAAGCAAATAACGAACGAAATGCACAAATTTAAAGTGCCTTTAACGATGAGGATGACGACGATGACGATGACGATGAGTATGCAATACAATGTTATAGCGATACGAGATACACAACAAAAGCTACTTAAAAAATGAAAAGAAGCAGAATGAAATAAAACTTGTCGTTGTTGGTTGGTTTGCTGGTAAGGTCCACTTTTGTGAAGAGAAATTTAAAAATGCGTGGGTGCCTTACGCAAACTTTAACAATCTCAAAAACTATACAGCTTATATACAACAACTAAGGCAGGTGATTTTAATCTCCAGACAGGAATCTGACTAAAACAGGTGAACTCAAGCGTAACCTGCTCAAAGTAAATTCAAAAATCCAAAAAAAAAAAAATTTTTTTAAATAAAAAGAGTACGTAACGAATGCATTTTGGTTATAAGGAAAAAAAAATCAAGTTTAATAAACTTTTTTAAAAAAGAAACGAAAAAAAAACAAAATAAAAAGAAAATAAAAGAAAAGAAAAGCAAAGCAAGAAATGCTCTTCTTCAATTTTTAACAACGTAAATAAGATGAAAAGGGCAACAGAATTCTTAAAATAAATGTTAAATCACGATTTTTGCTTAAAGCTATGCAAAACAGCATAAAAAATAACGAAAAAGAATGAAAAAAAAACTTCAAGAATAACGAAAGAAGCATGAAAGAAAAATATCGAGAATAATCGTTATACCCTTTTATCGCAAAATGCAAGAAATTTATACGCCAGCAAATTGAATACAATTCGCTTTATAGTCGATCGAACTAGAGCAGAAATCATTTTATAAAGAATCGCTAAATTTAGAAGACATACACACACACACAGACACACATACACACACTCGTGGGCTCATATCATATTGCCACTCTCCCAGGCAAAAGGCTACTAACAATTGCAATATTTCCACTGAACTTTATGCATTTTTTTTCCTTCACTTTTTTTGTGTTATTAAGTATTCAAGTTTTTTTATTTTTTTATTTGCAAGTTAGCAGTCAGTAGAGAGAGAGAGAGAGAGAATGTGTGTTGAACCTGTCGCTGTGATAAAGAATCATGTAAATTTTTATATGCCTGGATATGGATTTTTTGTTTTTTTTTTTTCAGTTTGCCAGAGCTAATCTGCATATGGGTGTAGTAATGTTTTGACATTTTAAGCAATTTCCATAAAAGCTAGCGAACGCCCATGATTTCTGTTTTTGGTAGTTTGTTTCATATTTCCAGTTGAAAACATAAATATAACCTTGATAGAGGACAATAAAAGTTAACATGCTTAAGACAAAACATTTTATTAACCCATGTGTGTTGTGTGTGTGGCAGTGAAATTGTTTTCTATTTTTTTTCTTCTTTGCTTTTGCTTTGAAAATGTGTCAGAAGGGTAGAGCTCATAAATATAAGAAGCTGAAGACATCAGGAACATTACTTGCCGTAAGCGAAGATTATTTTATTACTTCCTTACAGGTTTTTATGTTATTAAATGAATTAAAAGAGTGTTATGCGCGTTCAATTAGTTACTTAATTGATCAGTTACAATCAGGATTACTACCTAGATTATCACACCGCTCATGTTGTGTTCATTAATTTCTATACATGAGCTGCGAGACATATAGTTTCAAGTCAACTCTGAATGACAGATTTGAGAAGTTCTTAATGGCAATGGAATTTTACCTCAAATTTTTGCCAATAAACTGCTAAGGGGAAGTCCTCAAATGAAATATTTTTTTCATATATCGTGTTCACATATCGTGTTCATCATTTTCTCTAACAAGCAAAGGCATTACCTACTAGATTAAGGCGGCTATATCGAATATAACATCGTTTAAATTTCCGCCTCGTTTTTTCTATTAGAGCTCATCGGTAATGTCCAAATTCTGCATAATTGTAGCACTTAAATCAGGCTGAATTTGACCAATGGCTGGCATGTCTAATGCTGGCCTTGAGAATCGTTGTGGCTTGTGGCTTATTCACATACAACTGGGACTTAATAAAATTTCAGAAGAAACAGATCTAAGGGGGTTAAATCTTAAGATCTAGGCATCATGTTGAGATGAACTAATATGGCAAGAACAGTCAAGCAAGTAGTGTGATGCTTTTGACACCAAACATCATTGGTGTCCTTACTTAGTTAAGTGGTCAGGATTATAACCTAGCTTCCCACACCATTCATATTGTGTGTGTTAATTTTATACCTGCGTATTGGGGCCTACTTTTTAATGGCAATACCGAACGACAGATTTGACAAACTTTTCATGGCAATTCTTCTTTTTTTTTAACTTCCATAGTTTTTGCAGAAGGCTGCTGAGAGGAAGAAATAATTTTCCATTTAATTTATGACGTTAAGATTTGTCCAACAATCCAAGACACTACCTACTAGACTACAGAGACTTTGTTGGTATCCAGGCTATTCAGTTCAAGTCAAACGAATTTGTAATTTATTGAGCTGCGGTATCGCCGTTGACAGTGATGGTTCGACCAACATCATTCTCAAAGGCATATGCACTGATGATGCTGCCAGCTCAAAACCCACATCAAACAGTGAGTTTTAAGAATGCAGTGAAAGCCTTTTGGATTTCATGTGGATTACTACCTTCCTAAAGTCAACAATTTTTTCGGTTATGGGCAATGGGCTCATTGCTGTATTAGATGTTTCGCAAGGTATGTTGCCCCAACAGAACACCGAGTTTGATAGAAAAGAATTGTTTTATTTGTGCATGTTATTGAATGCTATATCCCTTTTTGGTGATTTGACAAAACAGATTGATAGCTAATTTGACCAATGCAGCTTCAAGAAGAAGGCCGACATTAACTGACTAAGTTCGGATGTCACTGTTGGAAGAGCCTTTACAAGAGAACAATCAGTAACTTGTATTGTATTAGGGTAGCTGTTCCTCCTTGCACTTGATAAGCATGTGAGTACTATTCTTTATATGTAGTTCCCCAGTATTTATTCAGTGCAATGCAGTCTGCTTTTAAAATTGATTCCAAATGTTCATATAAATGACGTTTTGTATCTTTCCAAGCTCTTCACAGGTTCAGTATCGATCTTAAATCACTATTTTGACTAATTTCAACTTCTATCTTTTTGCCCTTGCGGATACGGACGAAATGCAATTTTTACAGAGAAATCTCTGAAACGAAACCGACCTTATCAATACCATGAAGCGCTTTCTCGTACTATTATGTCCCATAGAGTTTACAATTTTTCGGACACGTTTATGCAATGTTTGGCCCTTATCTTGTTATGCCACAGTGTATTGTCACGCCAGGAGTTTATGAAACCATTTTCTGACCTAGAGCTTGCAGTCGATGTTAAACTTTTAGTGCAGACAATCATAAATAAAATTAACAATTGAAACATGATTGATGTGAGCAAGCTATGCAGTAATACTGACTTAAAGGGTTGTATAGCTGAAATAAGGGCCATTTAAGTAAGAAAAATCTTCACTTTTTTATTTTTTTATGATAAAAAACTGCAATATTTTGGTTGATCTTGATCTCTAATTAAAGCATACAAGAGTGCCTTAAAAATGTTCTTCGAATCCTTTCTTTTGTATAGAAAAAGTCCTTTCGACCACCTGTTTATGTTGTCACAGCAAACAATTTCCTACTCCTTTACCTCTGCAAATAGTTACGATTTTATTAAAAAAAAGAACTCAATTAATTAACTTTTACTTTTATTTTTCGGCAATATTTTATTACAAGTTTTTCTTTCATTTGCTTTTGTCCGTTTTTGCTTTTTTTTTTGTCGTTTTTCCTAAACTAGACTGCCCCACCCTAGTCGAATATAGTTTTATGGTTGCAGATTTGTTATTACCGTGAATAGTTTTCTTGGGTCATAATAATTTGCTCTAATTTTTATATGTTTTTCCAATAATTTCATTTTTTTTTGTTTTGTTCTCTTGATATCAGCAGCAGCATACATAAAGTTGTTAAGAAAATAATAACAATTGTTTGGGGAAAAAAACTTTAAGAAAACACATTCAAACATGATTGTTATTGTTATTGTTATTGGAATTGGAATTGAAATTGGAATTGGTTTGGGTTTTTTGGTGTTTTGGATATTCGATTTACAATTGAAATTGTATTGAATTGAGTTTAAGTGCGCAGTCATATTTGTTAGTAGAAACCGTAAACATGTTTATGACTTTTAACATGTTGTTGATGATAATATCATCAATAAAATAACATACGAATAACACTTCACACCGACCCCAACTTGACTAACTTGGCTTAATTCTTTGGCTATTTGCCACAAGAAATACTAACTGCGATTACATCCATAATTCCTATATGAATGAAAACGAGCTTAAAAAATTCAACAACAACAGTCCTCTGAGAAACCCACAACAGGTTGTTCCATCCAAAATGAGAAGAAAAACGAAAAGAGAGGAAAAGAGAGGACAATAAAAAAAAAAATAATATTGAAACAGCACATAAAAACGTTGTTAACGAAATGTATGTGGCCAAGCATAGAGAGATAGACGTTAAGACGACGGACAACCATATGTTAGTGGCTAATTTTGTTTGGTGTTACGGGGCGTATGTAACACTGATTAGTTCCTAAACTAAGTTTTGTTTTTCTTTTTTCACATTAACAATTGCTTGGTTTAGTCGTAATGGTTATACTCGCAAACATTTGAATAGGATAGTAATGTAGAGTAAGTGTAACTTAAAAGGATTGATAAGTGAGATCACCATAGTCCTTGGTTAGCAGTTTCTTTAGAAATTTCTTAAATCATGCAATTACAAGCACAATATACACAAGCGTAGAATCATTTGAGGGGATTAACAAACATATGCAGATATTAAGGCAGACATTTGGCCATCTAAGACTCTTTTTAAACTTGTCCCAGCTGCCTATGCGAAGAAAAGTGAGCATACTTTTGAATGCCAGATATAGAATCCAAACGCCATATTGGCGCTAGTAGCATACCGTTTTTACGGACAGCCTTTTGAAATGGGGGTGGCTAATGCAATACCTAATTATAGGGATGTTTGCTGATACTAGAAGCGCCTGCGCCAAAGTATAGCACAAGTTCTCGGACTAAGAAGTGAAGTCACAAGTCTTGTACGTCCTATATCACGCTACAGAAAATAGCAAGCCGAAGAAGACTAAAGAGCAAGACACCTCTTTTAAAAGGCAGAAACATACGATGAACAAAGATAAAGACTGAGGATTATTATAAAGAAAATCATGTTTAATGGCGTAAATAGTAACTGAGCCGAAGAAATTGACAGCGGTATGCAGGGAGGAAAGCATGTTCGTATAACTGATCAAACGCGAAATTAGTAACCATATATCTTCATCCATCTCTTCCAGCAACGATCCATTAACACGTTGTTCATGGCATACTTATTACCCCAATTCAGAGATCGAATATACTCCAAATTCGGAGCAGAACCTAGCCGGAAAACAGAAGCATTCTAAGGAGTAAAATCTCGATATCAACTCAATACACTCTTAAAATCTGTTGAAATTTTAGGAACTTGAAGGCTTCTGGCCCCTAAAACTATTTAAATATAAAACGGAAAGAAGGAGGTTTTTGTCTAGTAAGCAATGTATTGGTTTATTAGGCTTATTAGACGAGAGCACGTTTCGGAGAAAACGAAATATGAAAAAATATTTCATTCGAAGACTTTCTCCCAACAGCCATCTAGCAAAAACTCTGAGATTGAAATAAGATTGCCATGAAAAGTTTCTCAAATCTGTTGTTCGGAGTCGACATTAAATAATAAGTCCTACTGCTCATGGTTAAAATAAATAAAATTAGCAGGAATGATGTGAGAAGATAAAGGCTTCAAATGACTAATTAAGTAAGTAAGCAACTGTGGGCAACCCATTGATGCCTATGGTGCCCATAATAATAAGGATGTGAGAGCATTCACGTAGGACCCTGGATTGCTGAAAAGAGGGTACGGTAGTTGAGGGTGACATCAGCTTGCATATGTAATATCTGGAAGAATATAATGCTGCAATCTGCTGAAATGCGGTCAATTATCAGTCATCTGTTCTAATACTGTGTTGTACATCTTCTGGTGGGGAAAGAAACCGACAAAGGAAAGTCCTGCTTAAACCGCATTAATACGGTGTTCAAATTATTTTCGAACAGATTATAGAACATTGTATTCAATTCATCAATTGATTGACCATGCATTCGATAAAATATAACGTCTAGACTTGGAGATGCAATAAGAAGCCAGTGAATGCCTTTGAAAATTATAATTCCTGAGCTTAAGACGTATACAAAAGCTACAAACATACTAGATATGAGAGCAGTCTGAGTCTTTTGAGAGGAGTGTTGGTTCAAAGCAGAGCTGGACTCTTGCTCTCACAATATTCTTATTGATATTGAACTGAATGATCCATGAAATGAATGTCGAAGAACCATAAGGCATCCGCCGGACTCAAACCCTGGGGCTAAAGAAAAAACTTAATAAGGTTAACAAGGACGGAATAAATAAAGGCTTAGAAACCATTTTCAATTCAATTATTTTCGATAGCAAAAAGCACTTGGGTAGGGCATGTTGAGACAAAACATTGATTGAAATCCACAGTGCCATAGAAATACTTTTAAAGCCAAATAATGGTCGTAGATAAAAAAGTTTCAAAAGAACAAACATCATACAGTAACAGCCGACATGCCATATTCGAAAACTGCGCAGTATAACTTAACGATCTCAGTCTAAATATGTTTATTTATATATAATACGTGTTCAAATACAATTAGATAGTGTAAAAACCTCCAAAAAATAGTATAATTTTTTTAAAAAGAAAAACCATACACATAAACAATATCGTATACGAGTATGTATATGTATTGTTTGTATATGTAGTATATTTATTACAGAAATTAGGCTAAAAAAGCTCACAACAAAAATGCACTAGTAGTATATAAAGATTTAATGTACACAAGTATTTTGGGTTTGGTCCCATTACGGTTGTACTTGCAGACGACCACATGTTGGGACCATGTCTAACTTGAGCTGACCAATTTCAAAATCATTTATGCATTTAGTTAAAAACTATTATGCAAAAACGTATAGAAATATAACAACAACAATAGCAATAACAACAAATACTTTAGATGCACATATGTATGCATTGCAAGCAATGTCTTGGCAAAACGAAAATTAAAAATCTGAACACAAATAAAAAAGTTTTTTCGTTTTTTTTTTTTTTGTGTTTTTCCTCATTCATATGTAAGGAAAATAAAAACAAAATCGAAAAATAAAAAAAAAAGAATTCTTTCTTTCAAAAATCAATCGCGATATATTTTTCGTTATATTAATTACAATTTATTGACTGCATGTTGTTGATTACTTTACGACGAAATCGAAATCACAAACGTAAACGTAAAGCGTCATTTAAAGTTTTGATTTAGTTTTTCACTGTTATTTAACCCCCCCCCCTTTGATTTTTCCACACAGTTGTCTTCGACTCAATAGATTTGTTTTTTATTTGCTGGTTTTAGTAATTGTGCCGTGTTGTTTATTTTGTTTTTCCTGGAACTCATGCTTAGCAATTATTTAAATTTTGATTTTGTTGTTATAGCAGCAGCAGCATTGATTGTTTCAACATTGATTTTTTTCTGGTGTCCGTCTACCGCTATTGATTTTGCCTCGTTGTTAGCTGTGTGGCAGTGACATGTGTAGAATTGTTTTCGGGAAAAATTTATGATTTTTTGGCAAATTTGGCAAAAAAAAAAAAAAACAAAACAAAACAAAAGGAAAAAAAAACTTATTTTTCGTTTAAAAGAGATTTTTGAAAAGTGATAATTTGGTTTTTCTGATTTTGTTTTCTTTTCAAATTTTGCCTTAATAATGCAGGTGGTTTTCTTTTAGGTGGGCTGCACGTTGATGAAAATATTATTTTACTTCACTATACGTTCGTAATTTAAAAAAAAATTATTAAAAATATAAAGTTTTTCATTAAATTTTTATAAATCATTGGCTTACAAAAATTTATCACAGTGGTAAATAGGCCAGCTATTGGCAACATAATTCTTTATTAAGAAATAGTGCTTATCAGTACTCCCTTTCAACCGTTATTGAAAGAAGCTCTGAGAGTAAACAAAATGCCATGAAAAAGTTTTTAAATCAGTCTTTTGAATTCAACGTTCAACTGTAGATGCTGGCACACAAGGGGCTGGCACATCAAGCGCACAGATGGGTGATTGGAGAACCCAATCTGTAACACTGACCAGAGAGTTGTAAACGCCTAATATAATGGAGTGCATGGAGTAAAACAAGAATTCAATTGGATAAGTCAGGCTGTAGCAATGAATAAAGGGCCTATATTGTGGAGTGCTTAAGTAAGAAAATTTCCAATTTCTCTGTTGCCAGCAATTATTCTAACTCAGCAGACGATATGTTGGCTTCAGTTTGGCTTCATGTTCTTTACGTCTAATACATCATACAAAATTGGTCTTAGAACTCTTCTGTAAGGATTACGACTAGCTTCTCACATCTTTTATATTGTGTGAGTTAATTTCATACGCGAGTGGCAGGACTACAGTTTTAAGTCGTTTCCGAACAACAAATTTTTAAGCCCACACAGTTGCTAGTTCCTTGTCTGAATGATATATGCTGGATCAGTTAAGATTTTAGTTTTTGTAATTTCTGCTTTTTATTTCAACTTTGATGAAATTTTTCTGGTAAGTCTCCTCCTACTTAGTTTCCGAAGACAGTGTCTTATGTACCTCTGCAGCTTTGCTTTTATTTGCTCAATTATGAGCTTTGTTTTCAAGGATTAACATGCCTACATACATACATATATAATTGGTCATTACAAGCCCTCAGGCAGGACTAGGACCTAGCTTCTCATATAACTTATGTTGTGCTAAAACTCATGTCATACTTGAATGGCGGGACCTACAGTATAAAGTCGACTCCGACTGACAGATATTTGAGAAATTTTCTCATTGCAATTTTATTTACTCTCATAGCTTTTGCCAAAAATCTGCTGAAAGAACATGATGTTGTTGGGGATATCTAACGGGGGCCTTACATCTAATAAACCAACACACTAGCCAATAGACTACGACTTCAAGGATTAACTTCTTATTTTACTTCGATTATATGTGCTGCATATAACACTACCATACTCAAGATCTTCAATGCATTCATTTCGTTGCCAACTGATGCTGTTTATTGGTAGCTCTGTAAAATGACTTTTAGTACCGTATCGTACAGAGTGATCAAGAGTAACGAATTGTTTTTAAATTTTGCAGTTTTGTCGAATACTATATGTTGCAGGGTCTCAGTTGTTGACCATAACCTTTATAGTCTTCCATAGTATTATCATTTTCTGCAATATACATCAGATGACTTGTCTTTTTCTTGATCGAAGGTCCTTTCGTTGACATTAAAATCATTATACTCGAGACAATATTGCAAAATAATGTGCATACAATATAACTTTGCTCGAAAGCATTTCAACATGTGCTATAGATTGCATATCGCCTGGCAAAGAAGAACTTGTGCTCAAGATAGGTGATGCGTCTCTCCTTACTGGACCAAAAACATCGTTGTGAAAACGTTTCAATCTAATCTCGCTTGAATTCTGTGACTTTCAAATGTTCTGCTTAAGTGCTTTCCAATGATTAGGAAGGCTTAGTTATTATATAAAAGCTTTTTACTTACTTAGGACTGGCATTTCTTGATCCCTGATATCTATAGAACAGTGGTGTAATACTTCTAATAAAAACCACAATGAAAGAGCCTGGCCAGGTTAAAACTTTCTTCTCTCTTACTAGTCACTCAATCATCAAATTCTTCAATACTTTAAACTCCTCAGCTTTATGCAGCATTTTAGTAATGCTTTTAATGCAATTGATTGAATCATTTTCTTATCCTTTTTTTCTTTATTTTCATTCACATCATACTTGCCACAGTTTCTTACCTGCAATCGGCCGACGAAAAAAAAAAACAAAACAAACGAAATCGTTTAAAATATTTACCAAAAAATATAAACGAATTTATCACTCTGATATCAATAACGTATCATTATAAGTCAAATAAATATTAACGAAAACCATACATACATGCATATACACGCTCCTATAAATTTTGTGAAACTGGAAAATCCAACAAAAATAAAAATTAAAAAGGAAACATAAAATATCCTCAGAAAACATGAACATGAAAAGCTTTTTTTTTCTCGATACAAACGAAACGAAACTTTTAAAAACTCATAATTTCAGTGTAAAGTATACTTTTGCTTTTATTCTCCTGCTTCTTTTTCTTTTCTTGTTGCATTTAAACATGAATATTACCAAATTACTACTTCTTGGTATATAAGTACGTAGTACGTGCAAATATAATTCGATACTCTAAATATGACGATCATATTTCGTTTCATACACACACAATATTCCTGTGCATGTTACCCTGAAAAAAAGAAGTGAACTAAACAAACGAACAAAATCGTTTGTAATTTTAAGTAAAGGAGAGAGCGAGAGTGAGAGAGAGAGAGAAGGAAAAAATATAAATCGAGGGTTTATTGTATGTGGACAGCAATATGTTCTGATCAATATTTAGTTAAATGATTTATCTCAACTCTTAATAAATCACTTTTAAAATGTTTTTTTTTTTTTAGCGATAAAAATTAATCAATATATTGGTGGCACTTCATAATAAAAACAAACACAATATTTATGAGTGTAACCAATATAATATAACATATGATATCAATACTTAGTTATTATTACAAAATTATACGTACATACGTACATACGTATGATACATAATATACCATAAAGTAAGAAAAAATCAAACAAACATAGAGAGGGGCAGCAAATGCATGCAAGGATTTAACTCAAGAGTTATAGAATATACGAGGTATGATGCGAACTGTTTTGTTGGATTTGCTTTCTAAAGTAAGAAAACCTTTTGAACATGATGGCAAAAGCACAACTAATTCTATGGAAGGTTCCGGAACTGCTAAAGCAGTTAATAATTTTTGAATACGAATATTATTAAAGATGTTGAACGAAGTTAAATATAAACAAGCCTTTACAATCTATTCCATTGTCCTCAATCTACATATACCCTAGGTATACCCTACCGATGTTCCAATCCTTTTACTCGAAAAAACTTCAGACATCTCCACTGTCAGTAACTATCTTCCTAGTACTTTATCTGCCTTCAGTTATTTCCTATTGAAATGCATTTATGCCTCACAAGTTTCAAGTATACATACGTACATGGATAATTGGTCATTACATACTTAAGTCAATATTACAAGCTAGCTTCTCACATCGCTTATGTTGCGTGTGTTAATTTTGCACATGATCGGCAAGACCTACGTACGACAAATTTGTAAGAAACACGGAAATTTTTTTTTTGCTTCAGAGTTCTTGCCAGTTATTGTTAGAAAGTCACCGAAGAAATATCTTTTCAGTTTCCTTTTGTTGGAGATATCTGCCCTGGGGTTTGAAACGTGGCCTCATGGCCAATAAATCAACACACTGCCTACTAGAATAGGGCGTCTGCTTGTAGCCAAGTATGTGTTCAGATAATTCATTTCTATGATCACTCTTGGTTGTAAGGGGATATCAATTCTAAGCAAGTAGTATTTGAATCTATAGAGTCAAGTCCAAGGGCCAGTTACTAACTTAAGGTTGCTCTTGAATATAGTGAAAGAATCAAATCTCCTTTATTGTAATTACCCAACAACAAGAGTATACATCAACTCAAACCCATTTGTTTTCAGAATATCTTCCACCTCTTACTATCATCGCTTTCGATAAGAATGTTTTTGATTTCAACAGCGGCTTGGATGTTCCGCAGCTCGCAAACTGTCTTTATTATCCCACTATATTTGATTCAGCTGTCCCAACTGGTCTCTTACTAATTTTAATTTAATCCTAGAAGAGCCCAATGCTCGACTATCAAATAATATTGAAATGTTTTGTGATTTACAAATGAAGTGAAATTAAAATCTCGTCCTTTAGCGTTCATTTTCTGCTTACAAAATACTTACGAGTTTCCCCACAAAGTCGGAGGTTTCCATTCAAAATATTTGACATCGTTCCCCTCGTATATCACAGTATATTCTCTTTCAAGATCTGTTAACGATTCCATCTAAGTCTCGTTTAGTAGTATTCCTCAACACCAAAAAGTCCATTGATTCTATCTAAGCAACGGATTTTTAAGTAGCCATCTTGTCAGGTCACATTACTACTTATGAAACACGTTAAGGACTTGCCTGCCTGTTCGCTGATCTCCAAAGCTGTGATCTTCACTATCAAGTGCAACGCATAATTTGCAAGCAGACAATAGAAATAATCACCTACAGTTTAGAGACTCTTAAAACATTATCCAGATGTTTGATACATTTCGGTCCAATTAGAAGTAAAATTTTTATAGCGACCCTCGTATATAAAACCGCTATAGTGTTTTAATGCTACGCATATGTGCAATATATTCAGATCGATACACATTCAATAGAGGATTAAACAAACAGGAATATAAACGCCATTCGCATGGTCTAAAGTAACGAACAGCACACCAAACGTATCAGAGAGAAAATCGACTGAAACTCAAAATCAAGAAATGAGAACTTTTTTAAGTAAAATGGCAATTACTTTTTTGTTTGTTCAAGTTGCATGCAACTTGTTTTCATAAAACATTTTAATGTACTTATGCCGGCTACGGTCGGTCGTACGTTCATTATATTTACTTACACAGCAGAAATATTCATATGCAGCAGCATATTAAGTAATAATCATAATCGTACCTACGTACATACGTACGTACGTACGTACAGATTTGTTTACTGTTAATATTGTTCAGTTTTGTTTTGTTTTTTGTTTTTTACTTTGTATTATATTGTTGCAATTGTTTGTTGTAAAGAAATTGCTTAAGGGGCTTTCAGTTGATGTTGTTGTTGTTGCAACAGAAAAAAAAAAGGAATCATAATCTGTTGACTTGTTAAGTTTGGCGGCTTAAGCTTTTTAAAGTTAAAAACTTTTGTGGTGTCTTGCAACTTTTCAGTTTCAATAATTGTCAAATTGGTTGCCAGGGCATAAGGTACGCAAGTCTCATAATTGTATGCTTGTATGTGATGTTATCAGTATGTATGTATGTAGAGAGATGTACTATAATTATGACATCAGCTACAGAATTAGCGCACACCTGATAAATAAATAAGAATTGTTTTCTTGTACTTTAGAACTTTGTTAAGTAAAACGTAATAACCAAAAACCAACGCTATTATGAACCCTACATTTGGTCCAATATGTAGATGCACCTTTTCATTCCAGATTTGTTTTCTTCAAATAACATTTTAATGGATAAAGCACATCATTAACACGTACAAATAATTAAAATTGTTCTATCCTAAAATGGGTGTTGTGCTCAGGTAAGAATGCCGTAAGCCTATTTAACCGCATATCTAAAACGATTGCCTAATCCGTTCCGTCCCAAAGAGAAGGCTATTCGAACACCCATGAGTCGAGCTAGCTTACAAGTTATTACGACAGACAGTAAAACACAAAATTCGTACTGAAAAATGATTGTCACTATCTGAGAAAGAGTGCAGCCAGAATCGGATGCGCACCAGATTTTCGTTTCTGAAACACCCGTACCTTTCTTTCTAGTCTGTTTACGCTAGTGCCTCACTCAGAATGAATTTTATAAGAGGTACACGCCTAAGAGTCTACACACAAAGATGTCAGACCGTTCGGATGTCCAACACCTTGGCGAATTTTAATCGCGGGAGTGTTTACACATACACTCCAGCTGATCCAGCAGCCTGGAAGATAAAGACCAAGAGAAAAGATGTGTGTTCAATTAAATGGACTGTGATGGCATTCTGGAGCACTGAACCAAACATTTTCTCATTGAAAAATCAATGAGACCCCTTTCTAGATAAATGGCATGTGAACAAATTTATTGTTGAATTGCGCATCCCCCATAGAATTCACGTCCTTCGTAATGCGAGTCTTGGGCCTGGCAGCAATAAATCGAAACGCTATTTCTTGGGGAACGTTGTCAAGGCCAGGTTTTTAGGAGGGACTAGCAACTTAAAGCTTGCTGATCACCAATCTTTCTTTCGCCCTGAATTCGATTATAATGGACAATTACGACATGTGTTTTCAACCGGAAAATGGTTCCTACGTGCCATACATGCTTATGTCACATCTGGATATTTTTGCATAAGCCATTTGAAGGCGAGATATCTCACATGAAGAAGATGTCAACTGGCCACCCAAGTGGTAAGAATTTCGATTGCATTAGACTTTTTCTTGTAGACATTTTTCTTAACGTGTAAACAGCGGTTCTCAAAACCAAATATAAATGGTGGCACCGTAATGCCTCAAGAGTCATAGAAGATTTCATTTCCACCCATATATACGCGCTGACGAGATATTTTATACTGAGCACTTCCATTCCCATACATAACAGGCATTCAATAGATTTTCCAAAAGAACCGATACTATCTAACACACATACTACACACATAATTAAACAGCAGGAGAAACTATAAACTATCTGTCCTTTCGAAGACCATATGAAAGACAATCATAAAGATGCCGAGGGTATAGAGACTTCTGCTGCATCGAAACATTAAATATCTCTCCCTCGCAGTCAAGCTGCTATCAAAAACCTTTGGTATCATCTTAAATCCAAAGCGACATCATAATCTGCTTCAATCAAAGCGATGCAGACTCGAATCGTTTTGAACTTAAGAACGCTGTACTGTTTTATGAAACTCTGTTACAGAGGGTCTCAAATGAAGTGTGAGAGTTGTCACTTCCTTCTCTCGGATAATCCTGTGGATGCTGACTGTGGTCAAATCGCCACAGAATCTGCAGATCTTCTGTGAGAGACTACAATCGCTCACTCGATTTCTCATATCCTGCCGTCGCTTACATACAATGGTCATTAAAAACCCTTCAAGTCCAGCCGATTTACCGACTGTGTGCGTGTTATTGTGTTCAAACTCTTATATGACCATGGAGTGCGCAAAACCCCACACAAGTTTAAGTCAAATCCGAACGGACAAAATATTTGGTAACCTTCATCACCGGCCAATTTATTTACTCACAAGAGTTTTTGCTCAGAAACTCGTTGAAAAAGAGATAGTAAGCCGAACGAAAAATTTTCTTCATAACTCGTCTCCGTCAGTTTTGAGAATGTTGAAGCGATGGCCTTTACGTGTATAGGCAAACCACTACCTATTAGATTACGGCGTTCTATAAGATCATTATCGGCTGCAATTTTATTTATATAATAAGAAATTCTGAGCCCGACTGCTTACGCATAATCTTATCGCGCCGGAGGAGCACAATGCCTCCGCTGACCAGTCGTACATAGTCTCCGTACCACCTGCCAGATATATTCTACTACCTCAACGAAATAAAAGTCCAGCTTCAGAAACGGTTCACCAGCTCTGAAGAATATTAACAGGCACGTAGATTTTAAAGATAATGCTGATCGCTGGTCTGACATGGAAATTTTAGCTCATAAACCGGC
>QOCX01001497.1:0-13881 GCA_005959815.1 Sarcophaga bullata | reverse complement strand
TAGCAGTATTATGCGGGGAGGAATATGTCCTTGACCAGTCGTACATAGTCTCTACCTCTGCAAATATATTCTACCTCTAAGAATAAATTGTCCAGCTTCAGAAACGGTTACAGCTCTGAGAATTTAAAGGCACGATTTAAAGTATGCTGATCGCTGTCTGACATGGAAATTTTAGCTCATAACCAACTAAATGCTTCACTTTTTCTAAAATTGATGAAGATTGTTCACAAAGATAATAAATATCACAAACAAAAGTTTGAGGCAATTTTAATTCATTGTTACAGGACAAGTGTTAAGAAATGTATAAAGGCTGTGCATAACCATGGCATTGTTGAGCGATGTATTTGAAAGATTCTTTAGAATTCAAACATAAAACAACATGTAGAATATTTTATAGTATAGCCATGGACAAATAATGCCAATAAACATAAATCAATATTTCAATTAAATTTTACAACACAATACAACAGAAAATGCTTTCTAACAATGTATGTATGAGTGTGTGTGTGTGTGTATTCTGCCATATTTTTCTGAATTCAATTCAAACAATTTCATACGCCCACTCACTTCTTTTCTTTTTTTTTTTTTAAGGCAAATATTTAGATTAAAATCAACATTGTACGTATGTTATGTTAACAATTTCTGTTTTTTGTTTTTAAACAAACATAACTCTTTTGATATTTTTCTCTCTTTTTTTGTGATTTTTTTTTTGCAGAAAAAAAGTTCAATCACTCAAACCATTTTCTATTTCCATTTGATGGGGTCACTATAAGAAATTATAAGGCATGCTTAGTTCTTGTAACTGCATGTCAGACATCATGTAGGAAATCTGAAAAGAACCTGTGAAATACAAGGATGGCATATATTGACGATTGTAGTATATTTTAAGGTCTCTATAAGCTTCCTATGCCTGTCTGTCTGACTGCCATCCACAATATTTTAATTCGTTTATAGGAAACAGCACAGTCTCTGAACTAATTCTCTCTCACTCTTTCTTTCTCTCTCTCTCTCTCTCCTTTTCGCTCTCTCTCTGTCTCTATGTGTGTACTCGTACTTTCATATGCGAACGAATGAATGTATGTATGTATGGATGGATGGATGGATGGATAATAATGGCAAGAAAACAGAAATCAAACTGGGAAAAAAAAATTGAAAGAAGAAAAAAAATCGCTTAATTTTGCTTTGCATAAAAGTTTGAATATTGTGTTGTTAACGCCAAGAACAATACAAAATAATAATGTTATACAACAACAATAACAGCAACAACAATAGCAGCAACAGCAACAATACAATGAAAGGCAATAACAGTTGCAACAGCCGCAAAAGTACCATAACACCCGCATAAATTGCATATGCTGCATTTCGTTATCCTGCAAAATAATATGCAAAAAAAAAAACACAAAAAACAACAACAACAAGAAAATGCTTTTCTAGTAGTGGCTGTTTTTCACAGACGCCAGCTAGCCAGCCAGCCAGCCAAAGAGCCAGCATTAGAAATTAAACAAAATATAGAGTTTGCGGCATACAAATGCAGTGAACGAAAAAAAAACACTTGAGCGTTAAGAAAACATGACACTTTCTATTCCATAAAGTTGGACTTTTAGTTGATTCGTGTAAAAATCATCAGCGGACTGTTGTTCCTATTTCTATGGATGGTTTCCTTTAATTTTTTTTTTGTATTTAAATTGGCGACATGATGTCCAAAAGTGTAGGTAAAAGAAGTCGTAGTTTTAGCATTTTACCCTTTGGTAATGGCTGAGAGCTAAACAAGTAGAATAAGAAACAGAATGTTGGCAGAAAACGAATACAAAGGGACTATAAATTTTGCTAGCAGTCGCAGTAGTCTAGTAAGTAGTAGTGTGTTGGCTTATTAGAGGCAAGGCTACGGTTCAAATTCCAGGTCAGACATCCAAAAAAAAAAAAAAAAAACGAAATTTTAAGAGAAGATTTCTCTGAGAGTAATTAACAAATTGTCAAGAAAAGTTTCTCAAAAATCTATCGTTCGGAGTCGACTTTAAACTGTAAGGCCCGACACTCATGTATAAATTAACACACACAGCATAAATGGTCATAATGCCTAAATTAACACACACAGCATAAATGGTCATAATCCTGACTAAATGTTTTAATGAACAATTGTGTATGTATGTGTGTATGTTCTGCCTGAAAACCCTTCAGATATGGTCATTCATATCCCTTCTTTCTAGATATCACAGCTCAGATTTGAACTCTCGAATTCTAGTCTAATGAATCAACACTTTGCCTACTGGATTATGGCGGCCACTTAGTACTCATAGGATTTTTTTTTGATTATGAACTCTTCAATTCGAACTCCTTGCATCACTTTTCCTAAACAATAAAGCAACATAAAAATACGCTCTCTTTCTCTCTTTCCATAGGTCGCATATTACTTTAAAGCAATTGAGATAAACGTCACATGCAACTTGAGTGCTGCAAGTTAATATTAACTGGGTTATAAACATTGTGTTTTTTGTGTTTGTATTTTTCTTGCTTTTTTTAATCACTTCAAAAGCATTTGGCGCCATTGTTGTTTTCTAAAGCTTAAGTTTTTCTTTTGTTAAGTTTGCTATTAACGGGTCTTAAATACACTTACATGCTCTCCTAAAAAAACTTTTTAAGTACATACGCACTACTCCAACGCCACCATACCATTGCATATGTAGCTGAAGAGTGTGTAGATGTCATATGATCCCTACATATATGAGTACTTTGATCATTCATTACCTTTTTTGTCTTGCATTGCATGTGTGTGTGTTGCGTTATGTTGCATTGTTGTTGCATTGTGTGTTGGTTTGATAGACAAAACAAAACTGTTGTTTATGGTTGACAGCAGCAAATCATGTTTATGTCGCCGCTGTTTGTAACAGTCACAGCATCAGTGCTGTATCTGTTTTTCTCTATTCATCATCAGAGTTCTCCTCAAGTAAAGTGAAGTGAAATGAAGTTTCATACGAAAAAAAGTGGGGGAGGGTAAAAATGGTTTTAACTTTATTTGGTTTTCTTTTTCTGTAGTGCTAAGCGCCCTTTTTTATGTGCGTTGTCTTAGCGTTTTTTGTTGTTGTTTTAAGTTAAAATGAAGTGTCTAATGTTTTATGGATATTGTTGGCATTGTTATTATATGGTTGGTTGGTTGGTTGGTATGGTTCTTTATAATGTCAAAGAGAAGTTACAGCTTAAGTAACTGTTGTTTTAAGTATTTCGGCATACATTATTTAGTTTACACGTATGTATGTATTCTCATCTTTTTTTTCTTTTGTTTGTTTGTTTGTTTCGTTGTATTGACTATTTTGCATAATCTTTTTCAAATCCATTTAATATCCATAAATTTTGTTAGACATATGAGAGACGTATGCAAATATATTTTAATTTCTAATCAGAAAGTCTTTGTTTTTTTTTCTTTTAAGCCATAGGGACAACATTGTCAATGTAATATCGGTTGCTGGGAAAACTGTGCCAATTTTCATTAATAAAATGTAGGGAAAATCGATAGCTGGAAAGGCAATCAAAGTTTCTTAAAGTAGTGCTTAGCAGGAGAGAGGAGAGAAATATTTTTTTTTGTATTTCGTTTTGCTGGAGATGTCTGACCTGGGGTTTGAACCAGGGCCTCATGTCTGATAAGGCAACATACTATCTAATAGACTACGGCTCGACTACCATACATTAAATATTAGAACTTAAAACTCTTATCCTATGGATATTACACACATTTCTGATTGCTTCAGAGTCTTTTCTTTTAGGTCACCAAGTGTCGTACAATAGGGATCGAATCGATCATGTCCTTAATCAGTGGGTATATACGTCGAGAGGCTGTATTTATGATAGTTTTTAGATGGATTTGATTACAAATCCTATCTTCTGTATGTCCAAAAAATTCTAATTGGTCTAGACTCTTTACATTGCTTTCCATTCTTTCCTCAACGAAACTGTAAAACTTTAAAAGCGTCTTTACTCTAACGCTACCTCTTCTATCACAACGTTTTCTTTGCATAGAAAAAGTCTACTCAGCCACAGGCAGTGCACTATACTGGTCAGGCAAAGTTCGCTATTATTAGCCAGATCTTGCTATTACTCCCAGAAAGATAAACAAAATCCATATGAAAATAAGATTGTGGCTCTAAACATGTTCAATGCGATTAATAGATTATGATCCAAAGGCTTTGGTGAAACTTATTGTGATGTATACGTGATCAAAAAATTGTAAAAGAAAATCCTCCGGAAACCCACACAGATTTTCCTGGGAAATAAACTTGATTTGCAACAGTTTATCAATAATTTCTCTCAAGTACTTTAGAAATCTTTTTAAAATTGAACTTATCCGATAAGTTTCTTGTTGTTTAGTCACAATTCCTGATTTATTTAAATGATATCCACCAGAACGTGTTAGTCATTGTTATAATAGGAATTAGGATTGGATTTTGTTAGGATTGGATTTTGGTAAGTTATTAATGAGAATTGCTAACCTTTTCCTGTAAGCTTTAGTTAGAATGTACGACCAATAGCATAATTATCGAATAAAATTCGATTTGGCTATACTCTGACTGACTCAGTTGGTCATAACAACCTGTTAGTTGAGGAAAATTGGTACAGGAAGAGCAGTGTAACCTGTATTAGTCGGCGGTAGAACAACAGCCACAAGTATAACAATATACTTAAGTAACATTCACCCTCAATATCAGGCAGTAAAAAGCAGCTGATAAAGAAAACAAGACCTATTCTAGCCCAGGTTTGGTCCTGGTGGTCGACCATACCCAATTGCTGTTGGGAAAAGATTGTTCTTGGGACCTTGAGGCGTTTGTCCAACATGCCATCAAAGCCCACACGATACGGTTTACCTCTTTAACTGTTCAGCCAAGACCGATCTGCTATGCCTAGTGGACTTGTGGTTTAGATCTACAAACGAGAAGCGATTCCTGAGACTACCATCACCTAACACAACACATTTCCAGCTCATTCTAAACATCACCTCGGCATACCAAGTTAACCAGATTTATTCTAATTATTCTTGATTTTTCAAAAGCAACAACCCTATCGTTAGGTCCTTGCCTTCACACCATTCATGTTGTGTACGTTAATTCTATCCATGTTTGATATCGCCACCAAACGACAGATTTTAGAAGCTTTTATTTATTTGCATAATTGGTCATTACAACTCTCTAGTCAGGATTATGACATAGATTATCGTACCATCTTTGTGGTGTCTGTTAATTTCTGACAGGAGTAGCGGGGGACTTACAGTTTAAAGTCGACTCCGAACGACAGATTTTTGAGAAAATTTTTTGTTGGAATTTTTATTTCCTCTCAGAGTTTTCCCTATAAATCTGCTGAGCGGAAGTCACCTAAGAAATATTTGTTCATATTTCGTTTTTTGTTGGAGATGTTTGACCTAGTTTGACCGTAGATTCGCGTCTAATAAACCTGCACTCTAAATTACGGCAGCATCCAAGACTTTGGTGACTATAATATCACAATACTTTCTACCGACACCAGATCATTTTTAATTCATGCATATTGCCTTGTGATACGCTTATAAGCAGCAAAAATATTCCTGGTAAATTATTATTCAATATTTCATTTCAAGTTCCTTTTTGTTTTTTCAAACTCTAGACCATAGTGTTACAAATTTCATGTCATGCTCACACATAAAAGAGATTAAATATGCAAACTGCAATGCTGTCTGTAAAAAATTTAATAAAATTTATGCTGCCATAATCATCAATAAAATAAATTCAATTGAATTAAACAATTATAAACACCTCATAACACTTTTCCATTCCCATGACGAATATCAATCAAACGAACGTGCGTATTAGCAAACAACCCCCTTTATATTCGTGAAATTATCCCACACTAGCTGAGTTTTAGGTTGCAACAACAGCGAAAACAATAAATTGAATTGAAAACAAATGGACGAACAATAAAATGAATGAAAAGAAAAGAAGAGAAAAGAAAAAAAAAATAAACTGAAACAATTCCAATTGATAGCAATAATTGAAAACGCTCCACAACAGACCATACCAGACCAGATAATAAACTCCAGAAGAGCCGTAACGAAACAATATTGAACACTTCAGAAACACAACCAAACCCATTATCATGGAAAGTAACTACGATTGTAAGGAAATTATTCTGCTAAAATAGCAAATAATCAAACAACAACAACAACAACAACAACAACAGCAATAGCAAACACGCAATGCCATGCAAATAGGCAAATAAGGGTGTCTTATGGCCACAATAAATCGAATGGATAAGCCATAAACGAATTAAGGGAGTGTAATTAAGTAAACAACAGCAATGATAAAGCACTTGCAACAACAAATACTCCCATTATTAATACATTGTATCTATTTAAACTATTGTCATGGTGAAAATGAGAATGAATGAATGAATGACTGAATAACTGAATGAATGAATGAATGAAATGCTGCTGGTTATTTCAAGTACCAGCAGCAAATACCATGTCATTGTCAGGTTTGCTTTATTAACAGCCATAGATGAGCATCCCATAAGACCATGAAAGCTGCATGAGTACCAACGTGTGTCAGTGTATGTTTTGTAGAGTGCTGTTGGCTTAACGATCTTGTTTTCTTTAAGTGGAGACATCAGCAACACTTTACAACGTGGGAACTTTTCTGTTTAGGGTGGCGGCGGCTATTGGTTAGCGGTGGTGGTGAAAAATTTTTATTTTTCTTCTTATCTGTTTACGAGTTGGTGGTTAAAATGTTAAACCCTGAAGTGTTTAGAAAAATAAATACGTACCAGAAAGAGATGAACAGTGGTGCTAAGTATCTTAATTTTTCTAAAGCGTGAATTCATATCCCTGCAAGCAGGAATTATACGAAAATTAAAGAAGAGTTTGAATTGCTCTTAAAGGCAGATAGGCAGCCCTATGAAGTTTTAATATATTTAAAGGGCCATCAATGAAAACTTGAGACCACTGTTCAAACCCCCGGCATCTCCAATGAAACGAAATATGAAAAAACATTTCTTTTGTGACTTCCTTTCGGCAAATTTCTGGCAAAAACTCTGAGAGTGAATAAGAATTGCCATTAAAAGTTTCTCAGAAAACTGTCGTTCGGAATCCACTTTAAACTGTAGGTCCCGCCACTCATGCATAAAGTTAACACACACAACATAATGGTATGAGAAGCTAGGTCATAATCCTGACTGAAGTGTTGTAATGATCAATTATGCATGCACTCCCTTGATCCCACTGTGCCATTCATTATGACCAACAATTATAAAATTTTCACAAGCGCAGCTATTGAATTTAAAAACTATAAGACAATAAGTACATGCGTAACGCTTTAATTGTAAATACATTATCCTTACGTTATCCTGGCCACTTATCTCGATAAGACTTAAAGTTGCGTAGTATCGTGCATAACCTTTTGTATGCCTGCAAATGTATGGTGCTTGGTGGTGATGATGGGCTGCCGCCGCCGTACCATTATCTTTAGTTCTGCAAAATGTCTGTTTGTCTACTATATTGGCCACTTGTATTTGATGTTTTTTTTTGTGTCTGCTGGTGCGTGTCTAGCCATAAATATATGTCCGTATACGTGCAATAAATGGTGTGTGAGAATACAATCTTGATGTTTATGAGAAGCTGAACATATGCTTTTCAATGCTGTTTTCATCATGTCTGATAGCGTGTACAACATGTATGCACGTATGTTTATACTGTATTTAATGGGATTTTTTTTTTCTTTTCTTTTCTATTTTCGCATCACATTTATTACTGACAAGCAGTTTGTGATTTTTGGTGTTTTTCCTTTTATTTTTTATAGCCAAGCTTGGCTATCAATTTTCAAAGCCATTGGCATCTTTAATTTTAAATATTTCTTTACATGACACGTGCTCATTTTGATGAGTATCATCTGCATTCTTCCTGCTTTTTTTTCTGCATTTATTTTATGGAACCTGTCACTGTCACACTATGTGGCATACGTTTGTTTGATTAGAATGAAAACAATAAATTTGAAAAAAAAGAAAAACCAGCGAACAAATTTTTTTCATTACTTTACGGCTGCTGTGAAATTAATCCATGGGTCTGCTTGCGATGTTTTAATGTTGATTTGGTAATACGAATATTCTGTGTTTGAGTGATATTAAGTGAATACAATTTTATATCATGACATAAAAGAAAAGCTAACTCCAGTAGGTTGGATTAAGAGAAACTACTACTACGATGAAGCTATTTTCCATAAATATTTCACATTCCTGCACTTCAGGACAAATGTCATCGGTTTTTAGCTGACAGAACGTTTGAAGATCAGGGGACTGAAAAGTTTCATACGGAGCTCGGAATGTTTCGAATCCACCACTAACGGATCATGGCAAGGGGGCGGCTTACCTCAATCTGGGTAATACTGGTGTTGGACCATTGGCTCCATTGTAATAAGGACTATGATATTGGATTGAAGGCAGAGATTGCAAAATTCCGTATAACCGATGTCTAGTGGATGCTAAGATTGCTGCATAAATTCATTGAGAATGTACACCTAGTCCTCTATGAATCTGCAGTCTCAGACATCTAATTTTCGCTTATAGCTTATAACCGATGTGAACAAATATGAACTTCAACTGCTTCAAAATTTGTTCTGAGCCCACATACCTTGTAATTATCATATGATATCACAGTCGTAAAGTTTTGTTAATACTTGAACCTTTAAAGCTTTTGATGAGTCCACTTTGACTTCTAATTTCCATTTTCTACATATTAATTTCGATCAAGGTGCGTTGCATACATAATTGGTTATTACAATCCTTCAGTCAGGATTACAAACTAGCTTCTCACACAACTTATGTGGCGCGACTTACAGTTGAAAGCCAGAACGGTTTCTTGAGAAACTTTTTCATGACAATTTTTAATTTATTCGTAGAGTTTTTGCCAAAAATCTGCGGAGAGAAAGTCGCCGAAGAAATATTTTCTTCATATTTCGTTTCATTCAAGATGTCTGACCTGGGGCCTTACGTCTAATAAGCTAAAACACTACCTACCTACCATTTTTCCAAATGTTTCTATCCAGAATGGATGTTTTCCACTTCCTCGAGAACTGATAATGTGATTTCATGAAGTCATGCTTTTGAAAGCTTCAAGTTCTCCTCAAGTAATCAATATTTGACTCGTGCCATTGCCCAGACGCCCAGAGTACTAATGGCCTGTTTTTATCTGCCAATAATACATAAAATGTTCAATGGAAGGAGTGTTGAAACACAAAGCACTGCTAAGAACGATGCTGTTCGACCTATCAATTTGAGGATGATTGCCCTGACAAGCTGGTTGTGCAGTTTCAAGGCATACGTAGCTTAAGATAGATTTGACCACTCCTGAGGCGCCCAAGGTTCGATTTTATCCAACATTCTGTTATCAACGTAGAGATAATTATGGCTTTTTCAGTCTATCAACCATACTTGATTGCCAGGACAGTTTCTTGTTCGGTAGAAGCCTCAAGCGAAATACCGCAATAGCAGAAATGGTGACTTGTGCTTTGAGGTAAGGAGTACCAGCAAGTGAAGAACCATCAACCTCTAGTAAGAAGTACGATTTTCTCTAGAATTAAATCACAGGATAACTTCCTTTACACCTAGTTTTATCCTTTCCCTTAGAGGATCCATAAATGTCTCTGAAATTGTAAGAACTACATCTGCTGACCCTATCTATGTCAGTGGACAAGATATTTCTTTAGGTCAGGTTTTGATGTAAATAATGTTTGCCATTATTTGTGGCCATCGTTTTTTATATAATTTGAGAAGCTCGGTCGTAAACCTGACTATTGGGTTGTAATAAGCAATTGTGTTATGTTATGTAGAATTTGTTTATATTAAAAGTTCGAATCGAATGGCTTGTATTCAAAAACCAAGAGCCTGCACAGTTTATTTTCAATTGTATTTCAAAATGCTAGTGAAAGTAATTGGCAAATAAATTCTGATTCAGTTATCTGAGAAAAAAATTAAAATAAATGATATTCTGTCCAACACATCATCAAATACACCAAAAAAAAAAATAAAAAATTGTTCGCACATGCACGTGATCGCACTCAGTCTTAATCACCAAAACATGCTTTTAAGCAATTTCCGTTTTCCTAAACAAAAGAAAAGTGGTTGAAGAAAAAGAAAAACAACATTTTTTTCTACAAATCAGACACGTGCCTTAGAAGAAAAAAGAAAAAAAAAAAGGAAAAAAGTAAGTGAAGAAAGAAAAAATCTTAAGTTAAGTAAACAAGATAACATTAACAGAAGATTTTTACAAACAAAAATAAAGAAAAACATTTGTGGGGGGGGAAAATTTGTGTTGCAAACAACAAAAAATCACAAATAAATGAAGAAATGATAGCAGAAGACAATAAAAACAGAAAAAAAGTGCAAATTTGCCAAGTAAATCTCTGGCAAGTGACATACAAGTGGCTGACAAGGAGCAGTATTTGGGAAGTTGGGATAATTTTTGGACAGCAGTTGGAGATTTGTTGGCATATATACTTGATTATATTCTGTTAATGGTTACACACTGGTGCTTAAAAATACGCCTAGTAAAGTAAGGAACTTTAATAAGTAAAGCGCTATTCAGGCTGGACATTATCGCGTTTCATTTCGAGAGTAAATGCAATTGTCTTACGGTTGCGAAGCAATTCATTTGCTCTATGCCGTCTGTTTGATTCAAAGGTCTTACGCACAGCTGAGTAAGCCTTCATTTGTTTCTTGGTAAGACGGTTCCTATTATCCCAGAAGTTATATTAGGTTATCGGGTAGCTTGCCGTTCATCGGCAAGTTCACTCGGTGACCATATGGTCAATTGTGTCACCCATTGTGAGTTGAACACCCTTGCCAAGTCCGTTAGTGATGGGTTTGAATGAAACCGGCGAGTCCCCTTAGTGGCACGTTTGTCACCCTGTCTAGATTATCAAGGATTTCTGTCACCCAACAGCCGATGACATCTATTCTGAATTGCAGAGCACTCGCATAAAAGCAGTTGCGCCGACTTCGTTTCCTCTACTTAAAGGCAGCTACTGCAGTCTGACTTTGGAATTCATGTTAGAATACGAACCATTCCCTTGTCAAACTCAAGTATTTCCCTGGTTTTACTGCTGTCGACAAACAGGTATATTGGACCGAACTCGGTTTGTTGAATTCCATGCTGCTTTTTCCAATCTGGAAAAATATTCCTGTACAGGCACATAAATCTCTTCTATCATATCTTACTTAGACATCACCAATCCCTTTCTTGCTAGTTTGTTCTAATCAGAAAATTATGAGACAATTGGCATAAAAACCCTTCAGTCAAGATTAAAACACTAGCTTCTCACTCCACCTATGTTGTGTGCGTTAATTTTATACATGAGTGGCGGGACCTACAGTTTAATATCGACCCCGAACAACAGATTTTTTGCAATACTTTTCATGCCGCCGAAGAAATATTTTCTCATATTTTCATTCTGATGACTGACCTGGGGCTTGAACAGTGATCTCACGTCTAATAAGCCAACACAATACCTATAAGACTACGGCGACTACGGATACATCAATACATCATTGTCATTTTATGTCATTCTGCAACGCCTAAAGCTTGATTACTTGTGTGGAATCGAATATTCAGCAATGACTTCCAAACTCAATTCGCATTTTATGGGTATATGTAAAGTAACAGAAACCCTTAAATAAAACAAATTTGTAAAGTTTTTTACAACAATTAACTGCGAATGGACAAATTTAACAAAACACTTGGCCATAAAACATATTGACGATAATGATGCTGATGCTGATACTGATGATGATGCTGATGATGATGATGTTGATGGCAAAGACAACGACACAATAATCAAGGCATTGAAAAGTGCTTTACTACTGATTATGACGATACTGTCTGGGACTTCATTTTTTTTTTTTTTTTTTTTTTTGTTACTGACAGCCAGACAAGCCAAACACTACCACAGCAAGGCTTAGTCTCAGTAGTTTTTATTTTATTTTTTTTTATTGTTGTTGTTGTTGTTGTTGTTGTTCTGTTAATATAGTGCAACAAATTAGATTAATATAAAAAAATGCTTTTAATGGCTGTGGTGTGGGTTTTTGTTTTATTTTGCGTTACGATTTAATGGTTTCAAGATATGGGTGTCAATTACGAAGCAAAAAAAAAAAGGAAGAAAAAAACAAAAGAGAAAAAAAGGCAACCATTTTGACTTCATTTAACTTTAAAGGTTTTAAAAATAAATCATCAAAACTAATTAAAATCCCCAGTCAAAGTAACAGGAGATGTTGTTGTTTCTTCTTTTTTAAACGAAGCAGACGACTTTATTCAGGTTTGTGCCGTTTTTTTTTTTTTTATAGTTTTTCAACAGAAATGCGTGGGAATCAAGTGGAAATTAAAAGTCATAAAAACGGTAAAGTGTCCTATGCACAGATTAAATGCATGTGGTGTTGCAAAATGTATTCTTTAAAGCTTAACCAACTAATTAATGAGTAATGAGTTGACAGCTAAAGTGAATGAATGGGGGCTTATGACAGTTTTGTGAAAGGACAAAAGATGTCACAATTGTGACAATATTTGGCGTCACATTTTGTCAGTTTTTGTAAGGAGTTAAGAATAGGCAAGGCAGATGCAAGAGATGGCCAGCTAAAAAGTCATTAGAATTTTGTAAGACCACTACAGTAAGGAAGTTTATAAGAGATAGTTTACAAAGGGAATATAATGCCTATTGATACTAGTTAGAAAGGAAAGACTTTAGCACATAAGGCGGGTAACATGTGCAATTCACTTGAAAATACTTTGAGATCCCGACTAATACAAGACACAAACAGATAAGAGATCAGTCAACGAGAAGTTTTTCGGTAAACTTCTAAATAGCCTAAGGACTGGCATACTTTTTTAAATACTTGGCAATACAATTGGTTCCAGAAAATAACAAAACCTTTTGACTTTTTAACGGATTGATTGGAACGGATTGATGCTATCTGGACTTTTTGCACATTAACTTAGACTCATTCATGTATCAGCATTCAATCCATTCTGCTCGGTATCAAAATACTTTGGAGACCCATCTCTATGGGGATGTGGAATTCTTTTCCAATTAAAGTCACTTCCATGAGAATTTAGATATCTTAGCAGTTAAAGGCACTACCATATGAAATTACAATTCTTTTTCGTTAAAGACTCTTTGATGTGGATGTGCGATTACTTACGTGCTTAATTTGTGATTACAACCAACAGCTTCTTACATCATCCACGGTGTGATTGTTAAGTTTATCGATGAGTGAGGGGGCAAACAGTTTAAAGCCTACAACAAACCGACAGTTTTTTTTTTTTTTTAGAAAGAATTTTTTGCCAGAAGAATGCTGATAAGAAGTAGTTTTGTTTTCATTTTATCCGAAATTTTTGGCTAGGTTTTGAACCGTGTTATTGTGTTCACTACCTACTATGCTACGGGGACTTCAGATTGGATGTAGGAGTCCTAACTATTAGACAACCTCTTTAAAGCAACCCCATGAAGATGGAGTTTTTTTTTCTAAATAAATCCACGTTCAAGGTTAATATCATTTTCATAAGGTTTGAGAATTCTTACCTAATAAAAACATCTGCACCGGAAGCAACGATTTTTATCTATTAAATCTGCCGCCATTAGGATTCTTACAATTAAAACGCAACTCTATGAAGATGTAAATTTGTATGCAATTATAAACATCCCTATGGAGATGTAAGTAGTTGTATAAGGAATTAACACCACCATAATCAACGAGATTAAGGCTTGAAATCAATTCTTTGGGGGCATGGAATTCTGAACGATTAAAAACCTTCATGGAGATATAATGCCCTTCAATAAATAAATAAAGGATTCTTACAAATAGAGTCTGCCCCATTGGCAGAAG
>QOCX01001496.1:0-24405 GCA_005959815.1 Sarcophaga bullata | reverse complement strand
TATTTAAGATACTGTATTTAGTATTCTATGTATTAGATAATAATTGAAGTTAAAAGAAACATTTTAAAGTTAATTATTTGCCTATAACTTACAAAAGTTTTAAAAATAATTCGTCAATATGAATAAAAATTAACGTACAATATTGATAAAATTAAATAAAAATTGAGCATAATAAAGAAATTTTCTCAATATAAATAATTTACTGAAATAAATTTTTATTAAAAAAGACGTAGATATGAATACAGATTTTTGTTAGCTGATAAATAAAGAAATTTCTTCATTTCAACACTCCTTTTTACAGTATTTACGGATATTTTTGCTTCAGTGTATGTGAAAATGAAATATTTTTTCAAACGAGACTTCTGCTCCGAATGTTTTCGACCAATTATTAATATTAAGTAAAATTTCAGTGACCGACTCTTTTATTAACGTTTAAAAGATGAATTAGGCCTTCGAAAGCAATTATAAAAACTGTTAAGGATGGACCGTAAGGTAAGACGCCTGGAAACCTCTAGTAGTAGTAGTAGAGATATTTCGATGTGAATCTGTTGTCTATTGGTTTATTATTTTCATATATGGATGACTATTACTGAAGCAGTTTTAAAGAATTGGGTAATTATCCCTGAGTTAAATATGCTATTATAAGAGGTAAGAATACGATGTTTGAACAATTCTGGAAACTTTTTAATCATAGGATAATAAATTTTATCCAGGACTGGAATTTTCGCTTCGGATATTTTTAGGCTATTTTGAAAGGTGATTCATAACCACTTATTGAAAGAGGACATGATATAATAGCAAGAGAGCTCAGAGTTTGACCAAAATCCAGTAAACGTCTCAGAAATGTAATTAGCCTATGTATAATATTATTGTTAAAAGAAATGGAAAAAATAGCTCGAGTAATATAATTTCCCATTAATTTTCTTATATTTTGCCACAGCGAGTAGCTGTAAATTCCCTAAATGAATCAGAAATTATGAAATATTTATGTACACAAATTCCATTTTGATTTTGTTATTATTTTATTCTGGTTCTTAATATTAATTTATTTACTAATTTTATTTTTTTGTGATAATCTAACTTATCCTCGTCAGTTGTCGTGGCTTGTATTTGTTCACTGTAGTTTCGGTATTAGAACTGGTTTCTGAAAAATTAAGTGATTTATGTGATCCGAAAACCCCATTTTAGTTTGCAATGTTTTCAAATTGTTTGCTTCGATTAAAGCTGGATTCACAAACATTTTGTTCCAACTTAACCATGAGTACCTCTATTATCCGTGAAGGCACAATTTTTTTTATTCATTTTTTGCCTGAGAATTTGCACGATTGAACGACTACCAGAAGTAGTCTAGTAGTTGCGATTTGCGCAAATGTTATTATTTTGCTTTCCGCAAACTTTAGCCAACTTGCAGTAGTACGTCCAACGGAAAAAAGACACATTTTTCAATAAACACTTAAGATCCTTCACAAAATTGTATTTGAAAATTTTGGACTTTAAGCTCATTTGATCAGACAGCATATACAAAAAATATGACTCAGCTGTTATACTCTTTAAAAAATTTTTATCTTATTTTATCAAACGAAGTGTCAATCTCTTCACAATAGAATGCATTTAAGGAATGTCACCACTTGTTTTATAGTTTTTAATTAAATTTTGCAATTTATGGCCAAACTTGGAAAAATAACCCCATCAAAACTCATAACATATAAATTTGAACAAACTGTTTATGCATATCGCTTTAAAGGCTAAGGCATTTCTAAAAAAACTAGATTTTTGAAATAGGTTAAAACATATTTGGGCAATCAATAATTTTGTGTGAAAAGATCAAAAAACCGTTTTTGTCCAATAAGGCAAGTTTGGAGGGTTCCAGAAATATAAAAAAGTATTTTTGAACTCTACTCAACGTAGTGAATAACTTAGGCTATATAGTTACTCGGGTGTATTTTCACTGTCTTTGTATGTAAAATTTCACTGATTTTATGTAAAAATTTGCGAGATTAATATATACGATTAATATATAAGAAAGTACCAAAAAGGAGACTCGTCGTACCACTTCGTCACTCAAAATACTTCCATATTATTTATTTATTTTATTAAAAAAATTTGTATGTGCAATAGAGTCATAACAATAAGTATTTTTTTCTTATAAAATTATTTTTATTATAATTTTATCAAAAAATTAAACAAGTCTAAATAAATAAGTAATCATGAAAGTACCAAAGGGAACATTTATGCCGCAATGCACTCTGTATACAATAACCCCATCACTCTTGTTCAAATATCACGTAAAAACGTGAAAGAATTATATTTTATAGAGATCGTTCCGTTTTGTTAACGAGAGAGCACGTTTCGGTAATCATTTACATAGCTTTCCATATGCTACAAAGCGAACGTACGGTACGTTACGTTTTGTTACGTTAACGAGAGAGTATATTTCGGTAAGCATTTGCATTAGTCTGCATATGCTAAAAAAGGAACGTACGGTACGTTATGTTGCGTTAATTTTGGGTAACTGGGGAATAAATCTTGTTGACAAACAACAACAGCAAACACAAACAATTGTTGAGATATTAAAATAAAAAGAAATTATCTTCAATATCTACACTGAATTATGGTTTATTATATGTAATGCCGTTTAGTGCATCAGATAATTGTCCCCTGGTTTATAAACATATTCGGTGTTCTGGCATATCCGGCCGAATTCCGTGCGACATATAAAGCCAACTTTCAATAGCTTCTTCATTAGGAATATATTACCAATAAGGTGTTCTGGTTTTTGGAGTTGTTAATTTCTATTCATGCCAATAGGTGCCGATATTAGTTTAGAATCAAACATTCCAAACCGCTTCAAAATTTCTTCTATATATATTGTTAGGTTTTTACCTTTAAAAAACGTTTGAAACATGAGCTCGTAAATTGCAAATATAAATAAAAATATTTGTGTTTAATTTTAATTAAATCCTTTATTAATCGCACAATTTCGTGTACCACAACTGATTCTAACAACAACAATTGCTTTATTTGTTATTCCTTTGTTTATGCCATTTACGATAAACAATAACAATCATCACCCAATTGTTCTGTAGATCTTTGTAATGGAGATCTTCAAACCACGATTGGTTTACTTCACACGCAACGCGTCTTCACACAAGACTGACTGAACTTCTACTTCCCCTTTTCGTGCTTTGCCTTGCCTTTTATATAGCAACGTAAACAGCCTGATGAATGTTCTCGTAGGCCTTCACGAGATTTCTATGAATGTGAACAACATGTTTACATTCATACATGTTTTCTTCTTTATTGTTTTTGTATCTTGTTTACGTTCGTCCCTTCAGAGTTGTTGTTTGTTATTTACTTGTTTATTCCTTTTTTCTAGTATAGATGTTGTTGTTTTATTTTTGTTTATTCGTTAATGAAGTAAACAAGTAATTTGTTTTGTTTTTGTTTAACATTAAGATGTTACACCGTTTCCGCTTTCGTAACAATATGAACTGATCTAAGTAAATTTCATCTTGTTCACGATTTCTAGTAATTCGCAACCAACGCAGCACTTTAGTTTTTAATTCTCTGTTGTTGAAAAAATTAATAAATCATCAGTGTAAATTGTAATGGCAACATTTTTTAGGTTATTAATTTTGAAATATACACAAGAATCATCTATTAACTATTGTAGACTCATATCTTTTAGGGCTTGAGAAATTTTCTGGATCCATTGCCGGATAGCTAACTTGAATACGTAAATTGTCTTATTTAGTTTAAAAATTTTATTGAAGTAGTCTTCACGAACGCTTTCTTGATCACCTTGAAGAAAAGCTTTAACTGCGTTCATTTGCTCAATAGCAAGGTCAAACTGTGCGCTAATTGATATTAATATATGAGATTGAGGTATATCTTACCCCTGGCGAATAATTCTCATGATAGTCAATACATTGTCTTTCTAACATTTGCACATGACCATCTTCGTCACGTTTTGTTTTAAATATCCATTTACATTTGATTGGTTTCGCGTCTAGTGGTAAATGAACCATTATCCAAGTGTTGTTATTCAATCAGCTATGCTTCATTAATATTCAAGCCGTTTTGTACAGTAAAAGGCTCCACTGAGTATATACAGGGTATTCTGGTAATTGCTTTGATTTTTTATACAATTTTAACATTGAACTTGATTAAAACATTGTGTGTCGATTAAAGCATTACCAACTTCACTTTCAGACTTATTTGGGAAAAAGAAATCATCAGTGGCATCATTTTCTGAAAAAAAAGAAAAAGAACTTCATCATCATTTTTATCGCCGCTATCTGGATTTGTATTAACCTCCAATGCAGCTAAATCCTCCATCGTTTCTTCTACGAACTGAACATCTGCTCATTAATATACTTTTCGCGAGTTTGTTTGAATTCATTTTCAAAAAATACGATATCTTGACTTTTTACTGCCTACCCTCCAGACCAAATTTCTCACAGCCCCCACCGAGAGCAAGAATCCTGGCTGAAAATCCTCAAAGTCAGCAATACCAACATACCCACTGACGCCTGGAGGGTGGCCAAAGTTGCTGACCAGTGGAATATCCACCGCAAGTCGGTGATCTACATGTCGTATTCCAGAGCTGTCTTACATCCCAACAGATCCGCCACCCTATCGAACCTATGCCACCTGGCAATATCCCAGAGCCTTTCTGTTCGAATCCTACCGCCGCATCGAATGCGGAAGTGTGCAGAATTCTTCGACGGTATTAATATTGACGAGAGCGCAATCTCTCCGTTATCGGACGAAGATCCAAATTAATCTCCAACACTTCAAGACTACTTCCGCTGCTCTACTTCACCGTCTAGCAGTGGTGGATGCAGAGCTCGTTCTGGTCCAGAAATAACGAGTCGTAGACGACAAGTTTGTGGACTCAACACCAACGAATATCCCATTGTGTTTGTCCAAAATACAGGTAGTCCTACGCCATGGTTATGGTCAAAACTAATATTAATGCTTTTCTCCTACCCAGGTTTAGCGACAAGGACACCGTTATAGAGATAAACTCGAAGACACTTTGGATCACGTCGTTATACCTAGCATATGAGTATGAGCTATCTTCTCTTCAAGAATCAACGGTCGACTGGTAGCAGATGCGCGACTATGTCGGATTCCGGTCATTATCGGATACGATGTGGAGCAGTTTCGGTATCAGCCAACGTGTTAAGTGCCTCTGTGTTTTTATTATTAGTAATAAGCCAGTTACTGCTAATCGGAGAGATAAACCAACCTTGGAATGGAAGGGAAGTGTTGGACATAACTCTGGTCAGCTCCGATTTTTCTGACTAGCTTAAGGATTGGTTTGTATGCTCTTTCTCGGATCATAGATACATTATCTTTAATATTGACATGGTAGAGTCTCCACATTGGATGATCCTTCCGATCATTTACAAGGATATATTGCGTAACGGCCTCCCCTAGACTACACCAACTATTGCAACTCTTTTTGGTAAAGATAGGACTTCGGACACACTGTCCACGGTGCTTAAGTCGGCAGCCGCATCTTCCATCGAACCATCCACCCACAAGAGGTTGATCATTTTCATTGATCCAGAGGCAGTCTCTTTAAAAGGGCAAAAACCACTGGAGAAAGGTCACTTTACAAACCAAAAAGAGGGAACTAAAATACACTGTAAGGTTGGCGAAGAGGGCTTCGTGGAAATCTCTATCGAAACTAGCCATCTTTGCAAAATTCTAAGTTCCACACATAAATCTCGAAACTGCATCCAACTGCCTGACGGCTGCTGGACATAGAATGTTACACTTGAGGGTCAAGGGACAGGATCTAGTCGGATCTATTGGGCGGCTACTTAAGTAATCTCCTCAGTGGAGACTACACATTGTCAGAGAATTACCTGTAGATGTAAATCACAAGGCGGTGTTCTATCTCTACTTATCTGGAATCTCGCAGTCAACTCACTCTTGAGATGGCTCGAATCCTCCGGTAATAACGCCATAGCTTACGTTGACGATATTACCATTGCTGTATCGGGGACATGTCCGCAGACGCTGTCTAATAAACTCAATTAGGCTCTGTCGATTGAACTGGAGGAGATATAAGATTCCGACCTTCACCTTTCCTAGCATAAGCGGGACGAGATTCATGTCGAGTTCCGAGGTTAAATATCTGGGCCTAATCCTCGACCATAAACCCAACTTGAAGGCAAATCTGGTTTCTAGGGCACTCAAAGCGGCCTGTGCTTCTTACTGTTGCAGAAGAGTATTTGGATCCAGACGAGGTATCCGCCCAAAGGACTTGCTCTTCATTTATTCTACAGTCATCAAACCAACCTCCTATATGGAGCTGCTTTCTGATGGACTGCTTTGTACAAACTACATAATGTCAGGTTTTTTGACAAGGTTAGAAGGTTTGCAGCTATTCATATCACTGAATAGCTACAAAAGCCTTGTTCGCAATGCTTGACTAGCATCCTACTTTACTTCTCGCTAAGCAGGTAGCCAAGCTGGCTGCGACTAGACTCAATGCCCTGTCTCGGTGATTTCCTGGATATATACACCTGTGGCTCTAAACTTGCTAATGGGATTCGTAGCGGAGTGTGCTCTGAAAAACTGGACATGAACATTTCCCTCCGATTGCCGGATTATTGTAGCGGGTTTCATGCGGAAGAAATGCCCATCTACCGAGCTGCTCAATGGATCCTCATCAACGATGCACCTTTCGCCAAATTTCTCAACCTTCTCTGTTTTTCAGGCTACTATAAGATATCTGTCGAGCGTATGATTAACTCCAGGATCGTTAGGGAGTATCGCCGCTACCTCGACCTTCTTTCTGAGCGCTTCAATGACTCTCCTGTCTAGGTCCTTGGGCACAGTTACATTTAGCAGAACTCAGTCGGACTCAGACGTGTTTTTAAATACTCCTCGAAATTGTGTTATTTACTTTTATAGTGGACCAAAAAATAAAAAACATTAATTAATCAACTAAGGAAACAAAAAGCTACAAGTTGATGCAATCTTGCTAAAAAAAAACAGTAGTTACGCAATGAATTAAATAAATATTAATTTAACAAAACTCTAAACCGAAAAAGCAAAAAATAAAAAAACAATTATCAAATACTTGTGTCAAAGTCCGCATACTCTAGCATATAAGGAGAGAGGAAAACAAATTGGAAGTGCCAAATATGCAAACCACGAACAAAATCTGCTAACACAATGTATCAATCTGTAGTATGCAGTGAACGCGAACCTCAAATGAAATTGAAACTGGACTGATCCATGGTTTCGGAACTTAATTTTTATTCCGAAACAATTTTTTTTATATGGAGTTTGACATTTCTCTTTCTGAGAGCGAGAGAGAGAGTTAATTGGTTTAATTGTAATTTTTGTTCCGAAACAATTGAGCAGTGCTGCCAGATACTTTCGTGTCACATATAAGCAAAATTATAATAAAAAATTAATAAACAGTAAAACTAATACGTCGTTTACAAACATATTTCATATGGTAGCCTTGTTTTTCCAGAACAATTGTTCGAAGTGGGTGAATCATTTCAGAACAAACTCTCAGAAAACTAAAATATTTGTTCCGAACCATGGGTGAATTCAGCTTAAGGGCCAATGACGAAACAAATTGTAAAGCAGACAGAGCGAATGTACTTAAAGATCCCTTATCTCTTAGCACTGTTAACTCTTCTCTATGCTCGGTTCAATCAGATATCACTGACCTTAAGTTACACGTAAAAGATATAAAAACAAAATTATTAGCAATTAGCAATGAGTGTTAACCACTCTAATATACAAATACGAGATGGAATAAAAACTTGGCACAATAACAATTGCTCTCGAAATTAATAGAACAATTAAAATAACTTACCGAAAGAGACAAGCAATGGGAACACCAAATCAACACACTCGAAACTCGCATAGACAAATTAGAACAACAAAATATTGTTAAAAATATAGATATAAAAAGTGTTAGAAAAAAGATGTCCCCAAATGAAATAATAAAAAATACCATCTTCGTTAAATGTAGAAATACACGAAAACGATAAAAGCAGACAGACGTCGGCAAAAAGAGAGCATGATAAAAATGTGAGTGCATCTGTGAGAGGCATGTGTATAACCGAGAGGAAAATTGTTAGTAATTATTGCTTCAAGCAATGTTAGAACAAAAATATCATTACGGAAAGATTTACATACATAATAATAATGTATGGAAATTTTGTGGTGACCAATTTGCCAAACAACGGACCATAAAATCTAACCCTTCGAAATATTCTGGTACCAGAATTTTATCAATACTTTTTTCAAACGAACGACATTGGTATTTTTCTTACAAGTTTTTATGCAAGAGTCATCATTACATTTTGCAGATACCTGGATATTGCACATTCAATCTTTTTTGACCATTGCTAAAGCTATTGCATATAATGCCTTTTGTTGGCTCCTAGAATTGGGAATTCTATTTTCTTATCCCGAATTTAACATACAATTACTTTTAGCTTTAAAATCCTGTATTAACGCTTATGTAAGTTGAAATGAAAAATAAAATGGCGTATATTACTAAAGCTGTGGTATCTAACGTGACCATAGCGTAACCACTCGTGTACAATATTTTCAATCTACAAGTAAGAAACTTCTCAAAGCAAATAACTCTAGATTTAAGAGTATAGGAATTTAATAATAAACTTTATATGAAAAGTAGAAATTAAAATAAACAAAAATAGTGTAAATACCTCTTGACTGGTTTACAAGTTTTGATCCATTAGTTCAATATGAACCAGGAACAAAAAAATATTATTTTTTTATCACATTTCTTAAATGCAAGTTTGTACCAAATGGAAGATCATACACGTAATTTGCTACAGAAAGTTATATGGAACAAAAAATTGATTAACCTACTAATTTCCAAGAAATTTGCAATATTGTAAAAAAATCAGGTAAAGATCATAATTTCTGTTTAATAGATTTTTAATACGTCAATCGAAAGCTCTTTCAAAGAACTTTTCTTTGACATCCATCTCAGGGATGATTAACTTCTAAGTTTTATTAAAGCAGCAATTTAATATCTTGACCTTAGACCCCCAATAGCTCCAAAACCAGTCTTCGACGGCACAAAATTTATTATGTATATATGCAATATGGCATTAAGTCTTATATTTTATCGTTTAAAAGCAATTCAGTTGTCATCCCTGATGTAGAAATGTAGAAAACAATTAAACAGCTGTGCGAATTTACTTTATTTTTTGGCAAAGAATTTGGAATTTCCTTTTTTATTGTTTACATATATATGTATTAATGAATTGTTTAGTTTTTTTTTGTTTGAAATGTTTATATATGTATATAAACGACTACAAAAAAATTTAATGCAAATACGAGTAAACATATTTCAAGTGAATATTTTCTTAGTGTGACCACAGCTTAACACTTTTCTTTGACAGCAAATAAATAAATTATTTCAATTTATTTTCTTTTCTTTACTCACCAATACACTACCAAAAAACATTTTCTAATGTTTGAACCAAAGCTTAATATTATTTTGATAAAAAATTTGTGTAAAAAGCCAAATATGTTCGGCCCCGGGGGATATTGGTGCCGACGTCTGTCTATGTACAGCGTTAGCAGTAATTTTTTCTTTAACTTTTTATTCTTGTGAAAAAATTGTTTTCTACAGAAGTAACACAATTTTTAAAGTAAAAACCGAAGCCCTCTGTTTGTGTTTTGTCTGCTACTTTTGTCCGAAACTAATAAAATACACAATAATTATTTCAAAAATGTAAATATTTTATTGAATTTATTGAAGAAAAATTAAAATTACATTTTGTTGAGAAAACTTGTTTTGTTAGCCTTTCAAAATGGAAAAAATTGAAAACTTGGCATATGGCAATGCTGCCTGCCCATGTGTGTAAAATTCCAAAGATATTCGGTATCCGGAGGCTATCGGTGCTGACGTCTACTCATAATAAACAAAATAGAAAGTCAAAACACGAACAATAAGAAATATATATACATAAATGACGAATTAATTTTCACTAAGCGTTGTTTGTTTTGGAATACAAAAACTAAAGCAAAGAAAACAAATTAGAGGTTTGTATGGGTCAGAGATGGAAAAGAGATAATTCAATCTCAATAAATATAAACAAGCAAATTAATATAGATAGCAATGGCAAAATAAAATGAACAATAAAACTCGAACAATTAACAATTAAGTTATCCCACAACAATTATTTGTAATAATATCCGATCACTCAGGCTTGATTTTAATTCGTTTATAGTAAGCACAAACCACATGATAAGCAAAATAAAATTCATAATACAGCGAAAATTATTTTTATTAAATAAAAGGTTTTAACTCAGTTTTCCTTAATAGTGCAGGAACAAGGGGAGGAATCGCTGTTTATGTAAAAGAAAACATCGAATTTACTTAAATCTGTTCAAATCAAATCTCTTTCGAACTTTTACATCTCGGTGTTAAAATAGGCAATGAAATACTTACCCTTCTTGCATAGTATCGACCATCTAATGAAAACATTAAGAAATAGTCATAAACAAATCAAACAAAAAAGGAATACATATTAGTTGGTGACATTAATATCGATATAGCGAAACAAAATAACACAACAACGACATATCTTGATATTCTGATAGCCCAATGTCACCATTTGCCAAGAGTTCCCTTTTTTTCCAAGTTTTTTGAGATGCGAAAAAGTTTTCATTAAAGTTGGTTTTTAACAAAACAAGTTTTTTCGTCAAAATTCAATTTTAAAAATTTTTTCAATAAATTCTATAATAATAACACGAAATATTTACATTTTTAAATAGAATATTATATATTTTATTAGACCCGGGCAAAATGAGCAAAAAAACCCAACAGAAGGGTACCGTCCTCCGGTGATTCCTTAAAAAATTTTGTTACTTTTGTAAAAAACAAGTTTTGTTTTGAATAAAAAACGCTATGATAGCCAGACGTCGGCGCAAAGAGAGCATGATAAAAATGTGATTGTATTTGTGAGAGGCATGTGTATAACCGAGGAAAATTGCTAGTAATTTTTTCAAGCAGTGTTCCAACAAACGTTGTTTGCAAACTATTGCGCTTTTTGATGCCATTTATTATTCGGAATAACATTCAAAGAATTCAACATTCAAAAATTCAAATTCTCATTGTAAAGGCAATATTTTTTACTAGGTATGGAAATTTTGTGTTGACCGAATTGCGAAACAGAGGACCATAAAATATAACCCTTGAAAATATTCAGGTACCAGAATCTTATCAGTACATTTTTTTCAAACAAACGACATTGGTATTTTTCGCACAAGTTTTAATGGATGTGAAACAAGAGTCATCAGTCAATTTGGTGTATATTTTGCCCTGCTTCTTCAAAATAGGGAAAAATTAATTGACACATGTCTTTAATAAATTCGTCATCTTCAAAAGGGCGACCTTTTTCGCCAATGCTAAAGCTTTTGCATATATAGTTTTTTGATGTCTCCCGGAAATGGGACTTCTATTTTCATAGCCTGAGTTTAACATAAAATTACCTTAAGCTTTGGAATCCTGCATTAACTTTTTTTCAGCCCATTATTGAATGGAGCCCAGTATGACAACTTCTATAATGTCGTTTTAATGAGTATTCATACTTTTTTTTTATTATTTGTGCACATACTAAACACTCAGCTTCATTCAATATATTTAAAGCAAAAGATTCTGCTTCCAAGTTTTTATTCCACATTTTAATTAAATTTTTCTTTGGGTGTATAATTGAAATACAAAAAAATTCTAAAAAGAAGCGGCGACAACCTGCTTCACTGAATGCTGACAAGCAACTGAATGCAATTTTGCGCGCTTTTTAAAGGGTTAGTTAGTCAAGCGTAAAAAACGTAAAATAGTAACGTTCGTAGCCTTAAAAACGTTTGTGTAATTATAGAAACATTAAAAACGGGGCATATGCCAACGAAGAATGTAAACAAAAACACACACCCCAACACAACATAATGCCAAGAAATTGGTATACAGATATTTGCACGAAGCAATCTGTTCAGGACAGTGATGTGTGTTATTAAGAAAAAACAAAATTTAAAAAGTACCAATTGAGCTTTAATTGGAAGAAGTTATATTTACTTCTTAAATTCTACGTTATTATTACATTTATTTTTATTCTTGTAAATAATGGAATATTACATTTTTGGTTTAATCTGAGTCAATATTTATGGAATTTAGATATAAGTAGAATCGAATACTTCTCTATTCAAATATTTTTTATTAAATTGCAAATCAATATCTCTAGTTAGAATAGTAGTAATAAAAATAAAAAAATAATTCTGAACATTAGAATCATGAGAATATGTATTTAAAAATTTTAGAGATTAAAAAGACTTATGAATAAATAGAAAAGTACCAAAAAGGGCATTTGCGTTACATTGCCACTTAAAATACATACTATTTATTTAGTAACAACAATAATTAAGGAAAAATCATTTTTATGTACAAATTTAAAAGATTAATATAAATGATTAATATATATGAAAGTACCAAAAATGATAATTCTTATCACTTCGTCACTCAAAATACATATATGTATATTACTTATTTCTTTTCTTAAAATTGTTTTGAGAACACAATAAAAACATAACAATAAGAATTTATTTCTTATATAATCATTTTTTATTATTATTTTATTTAAAAATTTCATTATATGCTTGCAACAATTTAAAAGTTTTATATAAATAAACATGAATGTACCTAGAGGGCATTTGTGCCGCAATGTAACTCTGTATATAATAGCCCCATCACTCATGTTCAAATTTCACGTAAAAACGGGAGAGAATTCTGTTTTATAAAGATTGTCCCATTTTGCTAACGAGAGAGAACGTTTCGGTAAGCGTTTACATTGTTTTCCATATGATAAAAAAGAACGTTTTTTATGATACGTTACGTTACGTGCGGCTAACTGGCACTTAACTGTTGATGTTCGTGTCCTATGTGTGTAAAAAGCCGAAGACGTTCGACCCCCCGTGGAATATGTGTCGACGTCTGAGTATAACGAAAAGGGATAAACAAATAAAAAAACAAGCAATAACAACACTGCAAGAACGAATGTAAGCAAAATACACAAATAACAAACAAGTAGGCAAGAATAGAACTCTCGAGAAGGCGAAGACCCGAAATTTCGCCTACGAGAACATTCATCAGAAAGTTTACGTAGCTATATAAAAGGGAAGGCAAAGCAGTCAAAAGACAGAGTAAATATTCGGTCAGTCTTGTGTGAAGAAAGCAATTATGGTTTAAAGATCTATAGAACAATTGACTAGTAATTATTATGGTTTACAGAAGATTAACAGTAAAATTGTAAGTAAAATTGTGCGAACAGTAAAGAATTTAATTAAAACTAAATACAAAATTATTTTTATTGAAATCTACAAGCTTATATTTCAAACGTTATTAAAAGGTAAAAACGTAACAATACATTTCCGTTTGCATTTACCTTTACTAGAGAAGATAAAAACGTTCTAGAATTCGTTTAAATTCGGTTTCCAAAATACCTGATCTGTTTCTGTAAGATAAACGATTTCACTTGCTTATCTATTTATATGGGAAAGACAAATACAAAGTTGGTGTTGTTATTTGTGTGAAAGTGAAATTGTTTGTCTTACAGAAACAGCGCATAAAAATGTTAAAAAATCCCTTTAAATCAGAGGTCGGCACAAAGAGTAGACGATAAAAATGTAACTGTAGTTGTGAGAAGCATGTGTACGACCCCAAGGAAAATTGTTAGTAATATTTTCAAATGCAACCTAATAATGTGTATAGTGGAAAATATAAAAAAATTTACAGCACCAAATCCCTAAGGATAATTCAGTAATATTCAATGAGATTCACTAATAACAATGAGAAGTGATATCTATTTTTGGAAGAATATTTGTCAAGTTCAGCGTATTTAACTTGACTTGATATGAAAAATTTTAATTTCAAAAGCCAATAACCCCCGGGCGCTAACATCTTCGGTTTTTTACAGACATAGGATATAAAGATCAACCAAGTTCGTAAAAAAGAGAGTAAAACTGCATTCAGTTGCTTGTCAGCTTCTGAAGATGAAATTAATTTCGCTTTTTTCTGGTTTCAATTATATACCCAAAGAAATATTACGGTAGGATTCAGTAATATTCAATGAGATTCACTAATAACAACGAGGTGATATCTTTTTGGGAGAATATTTGTCAAGTTCAGCGTATTTAACTTGATATCTTTTTGGGAGAATATTTGTCAAGTTAAATACGCTGAATTCACCTCATTGTTATTAGTGAATCTCATTGAATATTACTGAATCCTACCGTAATATTTCTTTGGGTATATAATTGAAACCAAAAAAGCGAAATTAATTTCATCTTCAGAAGCTGACAAGCAACTGAATGCAGTTTTACTCTCTTTTTTACGAACTTGGTTGATCTTTATATCCTATGTCTGTAAAAAACCGAAGATGTTAGCGCCCGGGGGTTTATGGGCTTTAAAATTAAAATTTTTCATATAACAAAAAACAATTTGACAATTTATTGCTTTCCATGCTAAGTTGTAATTTTTCACTAAGCCGGTGTTAATAACTTTTGATTTCGGCAATTTTGTTGTGAAATTGAAAATCATTATATTCTCACCCTTAAATTAAAATTATTTGAACTTTTCTTGAAAAGTTGTGAAAATTTTTAAGTATATCTCCAATATATTTATACTAAATATATTTACTAATATATAAATAATAATACTAAATATATTTAGATTTTATTATATTTTAAATATTATATAATATATTTCTGGGTGCGCTTTTAAGGTTTCCAGTTCCTATTTTTTATATAATAGTTTTCTTTTTAATTACTCCTTTTAGGAAAAAAGTTTGTAAGCCCTTTTGAAAATTTTTTGGTACGAAATTAACTTAATTTGTTGAAAAACGAAAGAAAATAATAATAATAAAGTTTCTCTAATCCAATAATTGAAGAGGAATTTGAAAAAGTTTAGTAAAAATTCCAATCGTTTGGCGAATTTTGAAATTTTTGTTCGACTATTCCGTTCATTCCCTCGGCACTCATCGCCATGAGGACGACCTTTTACAGACAGCCGAGGACACTAAGATGTCGACGAAGGACATCAAGGCAAAGTATATGTCGGGGAATACCTTTTATTTTTAATTGATGGCATATCGTGATGGTTTAATTCGTAATTTTAAATAGAAAACCACCAGCCCATCACTTTGCATTATTCCTATACACCTTCCGCTATGTGACACCTAAACATTTGCTAAGGATTACGCTTGACCAACTACTAGGGACATGTTTTCGGCCCTGTACAAAACTAATCCCCATATTATTAATATTCATTAGATGTATTATCTTCTACAAATAACAGAATGTGAGGCCAGAGATATTATCCGATGGCATGATGGCATGGCAAAATCTTGTAGACCGGTGAGAGAACAAGCGAGTATTAGTAAATTCCAAACTGAAAACCTTGTTCAATCTTTCCGTCATTGAAAGAGAATCGGGTCCTGCAATTAAGTGATTGCAGAGAGCAATCAATGATTGTATAACTAATTTATCCTTGCTCGGAATTGAAATAAAAAATTGGAACATCATATTCGTATATATTTTTTCTTTTGGAACAGTCCCAGGGTCCAAATTCTTGCTTACCGAAGCGGAGTAGCATGGATAAATTTTTGACTGCAAGATATCGGACGTTGCAGTCTATCTCTGATATTATTTTCAGTCACATCCCAAATCAAACGAGTAGTCATACTCGAAGTTAGAAAAATTCTCCTCAGGAGAGTCGAAAGTTTAAAAGTTTTAAGACAACAGTTACTCCTACTATGCTCCAGAGAAAATACCCACTGTGTTTTGATAATCATCCCATTCGATTGTGCTCCACGTTCCTCAGAATGTCGGTTAACGAAAAGATAAATGTTGCCAAAAGGAACAAGAATTGCACGAGTTGATTAGCAACCTCGCAAGAATTTAGAAAATGCCAGAGCACTAATGTTTGTTACAGGTGCAAACAAAAGCATCATTCGTTGCTTAATCGTACTGAAGACCTCAAACAATTTCGACCCAAATCTGAAAATAATTCAGGAATCCCATGCCATCAAGTCACTCATACCGGAGCACACTTCTCGTGTTGGGCAAAAGTCCATCAACTTCTGCCGAAAGTCGCTCATTTAAAAATTTTGCTACTCAAATACAGTCCACCCCGTACTCTACAGTCTTGTTGGCCACAACTGTAGTAAGTATCATTCTCAACTATGTAATATGTTCTGCTCGAGCATTGATTGACTCTGCCTCTCAGGCTACTTTTATTTCAAGGAGTCTTCAGAAAAAGCTGGATATTCCAACATTCTCTACTGCTGCTACGATATTCGGTTTAAACGGAGCGGTAGCACCAAATTCTACTAAAATCTGCTCGATTTCCTAGGGTTCATCTACTGCGTTTTATTTAGAAATGGATGCTTATGTGGTAGAAAAACTGACTGGTCGTCTACCCACCTGTTCCATGACAGACGTAATTAATTTCAATTTATCAGAAATCCGAGCTTGATATGAGCAGATATGTTCACAATGTTGACTAATGTTAAACGAGACCCTAAGGGTTCACTCATAGCCCAAAAGATAGTTTTTGGATGGTTTCTTAGTGATAGTATCCCTCAGCTGAATTCGTTAAATTCTATCGTTAAATTCTTATCGTTAAACCTTGGCCTTTCTTAGAAAATAGCCTTATCGCAATTCATAAAGAATAAAGCAACATTATTGAAATCCCCCGAAGTGTCTTGGGTCATAAGACAAATGTCAATGCAGATTTAGGTCACTCTCCCAACTCTAACCACACTCACTCAATCACACTGAACTAACTCTTTACTTTACCAACTTTACCACACCATGCTGTTTTTAAGCCCGATAGTAAACTCCGTGTAGTCTTTAATGCCTCAAGACCGTCCTACAACCAATTTTACAGTCTAACCTCACTATCTTGGTTTTGCGTCGGAGACTGTTCAGATATGTCTTCAATGCCGACATAGAAAAAATGTATAGGGAGATACTGATCAAACCAGATGAGGCACCCTTTCAACGAATACTACTTCGCAGAAACTCCGGGAAAATATCAAAGATTTTGAATTGAGAACAGTTAAATTTGGAATAAAATCTGCCCCTTATTTGGCAATCAGAATGTTGCACCAATTAGCTAGTGACTATGACTTAAGCTACCCTTTCACGTCCACTATTTTGCGTACTCAAATGTACGTGGACAATATTTTATTTTATTCTATTGAAGAGTCCATTCATAATCGCGATGAATTTACTTACGTTTTGAAGTCGGCTGGTTCCTAGCTTCGAAAGTTGACTTCGAATGAACAAAGTCTTATTCAAGACTTACTCTCAAACACTGATTGAATCCAATTTTTTTAAATTTCAGATGCTAGTACTGCTAAACGTTGAGTTTACTTTAGAACGTGAGCTTGGGCACATTCTTCTTCAAGCCAGCTCCAATGCTCGATTTTACCTAAGTCACCAAACGTTCTGTCTTGTCTATTTGACCCTGTTGTATGGTTAGCACCCAAAATAATTGTCGCTAAGCTTCATATGCAATAAAATTGGAAAGACAGAATCGAATGGAACGATTGTTTGAAATCCACGACGTTACACAGGTGGCGCGGGTTTGTTGATGACTACCCTTTCATCGAACGGATTAACATACCTCGCTAGGTTAATTTTGACCCTGAGTATGAAGTTCAGCTTCATGCATTTTGTTATGCTTCTGAAAAAGAAATGCTGCCATCCTCTATAGCAGAATCAAAACCCCGTCAGGTGAGGTAAAGGTAAGGTAAAGTGTCAAACCTTACCCCGTTTAGAGCTCATTTTTCCTCCTACTCCTCACTGAGCTGAAGCTTATTATTGGACAGATTCGACAATAGTTCTGTCCTAGCTTCAAAAACCCCCATGCCATTGGCCAACCTTTGTGGCGAATAGAGTCTCGTATGTTTTGGATATTATTGCCATCGATAATTGGAATCATATAGAGTGTCGTAGTAACCTTACTGATCTGGCTAGCCGAGGATAATAGTCAAATAACAATTCTGACATCTGGCTACTTGGCTAAGTCGTCCACGGTCAGAACGGCCGCACTCATTGTTCAAGCCCTGTACCCAGCTTGAAACACGTTTGGTAAAAGTGAACAACGTTCATTGAGGAAATTTTAAGCCGACTTTCTGACTCGTCTCACGCTTTGCGAATGTTAAAACACTAATTCGAACCGTCATTCATAACTGCAAGATCTGTAGAATCTATCGAAAGAATTTGGGTCAGCAAATTATGACTGCTCTACCTCCAGAAAGAACCACCTTAACTTGTCCTTTCACTCATACTGGTCTAGATTTCGCTGGACCTTTTAAAATTAAATCATATATTGGATATGGTTGCTGAATCACTAAAGGATATGTGCTAGTGTTTGTGTACTTTCCTACAAAGGCAATTCATTTGGAAGCAACCAATGAAATCTCGACGGACTGTTTTTTGGCAGTGTTTACTCGATTTTTCTCTAGACGAAATTGCCCCGCACATATCTATTCGAACAACGGAACCGCTTTTGCGCTTGCAACACCAAATACTGCTAGGGCCATGATCGTAATCAATGTCTTTAGCAAATAATTTTTCTCTTTTACTCTTTACCTGTTTTTGTTTATTTTATCTTTATTTATCTCTATTTTTATTGTTATTTCTCTTTTTATACTATATATTGAATATGAATGAATTCTAAACGAACTCTATAAGATATCTTGAATTTTTTTAACCTATCTCTAACTTCTTGTTGCAATCTTACGAGTGGGGGATGTTTACGCTGGTCACCGTAATTGTAAGTTTTAATATGTTAATACGACTAATTTATTATTGTGAATGTAGAATGTGTAACAATATATAATAAAAGAAAAAAGAGATTCTATAGTCGACCAACCTCCGCATCAAAAGGTGATGTTTTATTTAAACATTTTTTCCTTAGAATTTAATAACTAATTTTTTATATTTTTCTCCAATTCGATTGAAATATTTCTGTTTCCCATCTTTACCACCCCGAAACAGAAAAAATCTAAGAATGCTGTAGTGATAACAGCTGAATTAAAGAAACTAAAAAGGCGCCATATTAAAATTATTAAAAGTTGTGAAAACGAAGTTTATAAATTAAATTTGAAATTAAAACAAAATCTTTTTAAAATATTAATATAAAAAGGCTTTAAAAATTTAAGAAACTCAAATACAGACACATATCTTCTAAATCCATATTTTTAATTTTTGCATATTTTATGACATTCAATATTAGTTCTCTGGTTTCTTTACTTAAAAACATATGACATCTTTTAACGTTGTATAATTGCACTCACATTTTTACGTTAAGTATACGATTTTGGTTTAGAAACAAAATTTTTGTTCTGAAACACTTTTTTTTATATGGAGTTTGACGTTTCTCTTTTTGAGAGAGAGACGAAGAAAGTAAATTTTGTTCGGAACATTTTCAGCTTGAATTGGTTTAATTTTAATTTTTGTTCCGAAACAATTGGAGAGTGCTGCCAGATACTTCAATTTTATACGCAAAATTGAACTGAGCTGCCACATTATATTATATTATATTATACATTTTATATATATATATTTTTTTCATATATATATATCTTGCCATTAAACGAGCTTTGTTTAACTCAATGGCTATTAAAACAAGCACTTGACTTTTATACATTTTTATTTCATTCAGTTTTTTATTTCAATTTGTTCACTATACAATAAAAAATATGAGAAAACAAACTTATTATATGCTACTGTGCTGCCTAATAGTAAAACTAACAGGTCGTTTACAAACATATTTCATATGGTAACCTTGTTTTTCCGGAACAATTGTTCGAAGTGGGTGAAGCGTTTCAGAACAAACTCTCAGGAAACTAAAATTGTTTCAGAATAAAAAATTTGTTCCGAAACCATGCGGTAACGTAATGTAACAGTAACGTCTACTGAATGTAAAAATGTAAGTGCAATTATGGAACGTGTTATATGTTTTTATGTAAACAAAACAACAAAAGAAATAAACAAACATAAATAAAGAAATATAAATTGCCAAAAGTGGAAGAAAAACTTTTGATATAGATTTAGGAGATATGTTTTTGAGTCTGAGTTTTTTATATGTTAAGAAGCTAAAAATAAAAAACAAATTTAATAATAATAATTTTAAACACTTAGTTCGCTCTACTTTTTATAACATTTAATATAGCGCCTTTTGTATTTCTTTAATTCAGCTGTTGTCTGCTGTGAACCAGTTTTATCACTACAGCGTTTTTAGATTCATTTCAACGATTTTATATTTGTTTAAATGTACTTATTAAAAGTTTTATATACCATTTCTGTACCCCAAACAATTTCACCTTTACACAAGCAAAAAAACTCAATTTAATTTGTGTTTATTGAGAAAAACACAAACAAAAAACTTAATGCTGCTGTTTATATTTTCCACATAAGTAGACAAGCAAGTGGAATCGTTTATTCTACAGAAATAGGAATAGGAATTAGGTATTTCGGAAACCATATTTCTACGAATGTTAAAAAGTTTCTATCTTCTCTAGGAAAAGTAAAATGTAAACTGAAAAGCTTTTCAAACGCTTTAATTAGTTAAAAATAACTATATTTTTCTAATTTAAAATAAAAATATTCTCTACCTACATAATGCAATAATGAAATAGTGTTTATTTATATTTTAAATTATAGAAGCTAATAATGAAATAAATTATAATTTAGGTTTTTTTAAATATGTCATGTTTTATTTAAAGAGAATTCCACATGCCGACAAATATAACATGCGTAGAAAATTTAAGTTCTGTTTATAATTTCAATTTCCAGTTTTGGTGGCTTTTAATATGAACATGTTGTTAACACTGCTAAACAGATGTCACATAAGAATGTAAGAAAATTTTATTTTTTACAGTCTCTTACGTTCCAGTTACGTTACGTAACGTTACGTAATATTTTAATTATTCATATTATTACAATTCAAGAGAATGTCAATTCGATCTTGTGAGAATATTATTGGACCTTGAGAAATTATCATTCGAACTTGTAAGATTATCATTCGAACTTTGGCAAAATTACATTTATTCCGTTAGCGTTCTTCTTCGATAAAATATAATAAAATATATATATATATAAATATATGTATAAATATGATCAGCAATAGTAACAGTGATGATCAAATAAATCTTTTAAAGTTCGAAAATGGGAAATAGATTATAATTGCATTAACTTTTATAAGCAAGTGAAGTCGGTCAGGCATTTCGGAAACAGAATTTATACGAATGTTAAAACATTTTTTATCTTCGCAAGGAAACAAAAAATGCAAACAGAACGGCATTTAGGACACTTGTGGATTCTTAATTATTAAACAGGGAAAACTATACTTTTATAATAAATATAAACACTACCTATACAATGTGATAGTATTATAGTGTATATTTTTATTTTAATTTTTAAAAGTTAATAATGAAATAAATTATATTGTTTTTTAAAATGTGAAGTTTTATTTAAAGGGAATTTCACATACTGATAAACATAACATACGCACAAAATTCAATATTTCAAAATTTATTTCAATTTTCAGTTTTAGTGGTTTTTAATATTGACATGCTGTTAACACTGCTAAAAAGATATCACGTAAAAATATAAAAATTTTTAGATTTTCACAGATTCTTACATTCCGGTTACGTTATATAACATTTCTACAACCATTCGTATTGCTTTATATAAATAAATAGTATATATATATATGTATTTTGAGTGAAGAAATGGTACGAATTCCCCTTTTTTGGTACTTTCATATATATTAATCGTTCATATTAATCTTTTAAATTTGCACATAAAAAATTATGTTTCTGTAATTATTATTATTATTATGATTGATTGATTGATTATTATGATGTATATAAAAAAGTTTGAAACAAAATAAACAAATAATATATATTTTGAGTGGCAATGTGACGCAAATGCCCTTTTTGGTACTTTTCTATTTAACACCACTCGTTTGTTGTATACCATCACTCATTTGTTGTCTCTCATTTGTACTTGATTTTTCATAATCATTTGCCCTTCTCTCCACTCTATTTTCGGGAAAACTCTCATCATCGTTTTCAGACAAATTAATTATTTTTGAATTCTGATCACTCGCTTCGAAATTTGGACACTCGCTTCTTATTGGTACAGGCACATTGTTAATTCTTACTAACAATTCACTTTTGGAACCGGACGATGGAAGGCCAAGGTGCTGTAGCCAGCGGCGAAACTGGGCAACAATATAATTTGCTCCATCGACTTCCTCCATGCTTTTCTATATTATATTATCTATCTTTATAATACTTTTTTTTACGTAATCCCACTTCTGAAATTTATAATCAGTGAACAAAACAAGTATTCGGTTCAGCGTCACCTTTTTTAATGATTTCGCTCTTTTTTACAAGAATTACAAGTATTACTCCTTATTATATAGGAAAGAAAGAGACAAATAGATTTACATGAAAGTTCTAGAATTCTGTACAATTATACACTTTAAGAAATATGCAACTTATATAAGAAAGAAAGAGATAAATGTATTTACATAAATGTCCTAGCCTTATTATATAAGAAAGGAAGAGACAAATAGATTTACACGAAAGTTCGAGAATACTATACAATTATACGCTCTAAGGAATATTATAACTTATATAAGAAAGAAGGAGATAAATATACTCATTGTTCTAGAATACTATACAGTTATACATAGCACTCATATTACACTTTATGAAATATTGTAGCTTATATAGCAAAGAAAGGGATACATATATTTATACGAAAGTTCTAGAATACTGTATAATTATACATAGTATATATATTGTAAGAGGTACCTCCGACTACAACCAAAGTAAACGACGACATCATAGACTACTACAGTAAGTTCCACAAAAATTGGCTCAGATTAAATCAAAAATGTAATATTCTAAATAATACAAGAATTAATATTGTTACGTTTTTACCTTTTAAAATCGTTTGAAATATGAGCTCGTAGATTGCAAATAAAAATAAAAATAAATTCGTGCTTAATTTTAATAAAATCCTTTATTAATCATTCAACTTTTGTGTGCCACTGTTCACAACTGATTCTAACAACAAAATTGCTTTATTTGTTATTCCCTTGTTTATGCCCTTTGCGATAAACAATAACAATTATCACACAATTGTTCTGTAGATCTTTGTAACGGAGATCTTCAAACACGATTGGTTTAATTTACACGCAGCTCGTCTTCACACAAGACTGACTGAACTTCTTACTCCGATCCTTCATGCTTTGCTTTGCCTTTTATATCACGACGTAAACAGTCTGATGAATGTTCTCGTAGGCGAAGTTTCTAGTCTTCGCCTTCACGAGAATTCTATGAATGTAAAATGTTGTTTACATTCAAACATGCTTTCTTCTTTGTTGTTAGTGCATCTTGTTTACGTTCGTCCCTTCAGCGCTGTTGTTGTTTTCTGTTTATGTGTTTATCCCTTTTTCGTTGCATTCATGTTGTTGTTTTATTTTTTTGTTTATTTGTAAAATAGGCAAACAAGTCCGTTGTTTTTGTTTTGTAGGGCTTTTGTTTAACATTTTAATGTTAAACGAAGTTACACCATTTCCATTTTCGTAACAATATTTATAATAACATAAAACGTAAGAAGCAAATATAACTTATTTCAATTAAAGCCTAATCGCTGCTTCTTTAATTTTACATGACCTTATCAACATTCATCACTGTTCTGAATGTTGTTTTTTGTTCTGATACGTTTTTATTTACATTTTTCGTTGACAGATGTCACGTTTTTAACGTTTCTATAACTACACAAACGTTCTGACGGCATCTTACATTAAGTTTTTACCTTTTCTACGCTTGACTAACCATTGCGTTAGCTCCAACGTTTCTTTAAAAACTGGTTTTGACAAGAACCTTGAATATATAACCCAGTTGAATCATTAAGCAGCATATTTTTAAACGCCAGAAAGTTGTTCTTGGACTGCTGATAAATTTATTATATCGTCGGAATATAAAATGTTATATATATATATATATATATTATATATATATATATATTATATACATATATTATATATATTATATATTATATGTATTATATTATATTAAAATATAAAATATATTAAAGTATTAAAACATTATAATGAATCCTTATTACACAAATAGTGATAACATAACTGATACATTGAAAAACGGATTTTTTATACCTGTGACTTTTATATACCTTAATAACAAAAAATGTTTAGAATGAAAATGGCATTCCGATCTTCTACATTGACTATAGAATATATATAATAGTAGCAAATTATAATTTAGAACATATAAA